>PYSQ01000214.1:37811-54374 GCA_003049435.1 Nakataea oryzae | reverse complement strand
CTTCTCCTCTTTCTTAGTCCACACCCCCCCAACCACCCTTCTCAGAGGCACTCCCCTCCCACCCCAGGTTGCGCCCCTTGTCTGTCAAAGCAGGTACCTATCGTCTGCGGGACAGATACAAATGTCAACACTACCCCCCCAGAGTCAAGACAACCTCACCAAGGCACCGCAAGTCAACACAATGGCCGCTGGACAAACACCAAAGACAAAGTCGGCCAAGGCCGCTGCCGCCAATGCCACATCCAAGCAGAAGAGCCAGATGCACCGTCGGTCAAGAACGGGTATGTCCTTCTCCTCCCCTGAAGCCTTCTTTTCCGTCTTTCAGCCGTGGCATGCCAACTTGCGCCCAGCCAGCAAGAACAAGCAAAAACCTTTCTAACATACCGTCTCTTCAACCAAAAAGGCTGCTACACATGCAGGCTTAGGAGGAAGAAGTGCGACGAGGGCCAGCCCATGTGCACAGCATGCAAGCACCTCGGTCTCAGCTGCGAGTACAAGCGCCCAATGTGGTGGAGTAACAACGACGCCAGGAGGCGGCACAAGGACGACATCAAGATGATCATCAAGAAGAAGAAGCTCTCCGAGAAGGGCTCCCACAACGTCCAGACCTCAATGAGCTCGCCCCCTGGCCTGTCACACTCGCTCCCTACTTCGGCAACCTTCTCCGACCCTCTCGACAGGACAAGGTCGGCCTCGATCGACTCGCACTTCCCCTTCAACTTCAACAGCCCGCCTACGACATCTGAGTATGGCCCCTTTACGCCCCAGATGCACCCAGACTTTATGTTTGGTGGCGGCTTCTCGCCTTATGAGATCGACGTCAAGACGGAGAGGCAGATGTTTGTCGACGACGTGCCCACTCTCAGGGAGTCGACAACATCCACCTTCAGCACCTTCCACACTCCGCCGCCCCTGGGTTCCACCCTGCCATCCTTCCCTCTGGAAGGCGAATGGACTGAGCAGGTGTGCTCGGAGCGGCGCGAGTCCTTCACTGAGGAGACCCTCAACCCCAACTTCTTCGACTTCGCCCATGGCCCGCCAATGCCCTCGAGGCAGGTGGCCATTGAGCTCGACGAGGGTGACCAGCGCCTGCTTGACCACTTTGTCCAGCACGTGCTGCCTACCATCTTCCCCATCCTCGAGTCCAACCAGCATGGCTCGGTCGGCTCCGACCTGATCCTGCCGGCGCTCCAGAGCAACAAGGGCTACCTGCACTGCTGCCTGAGCATCGCCGCCCAGCACCTCAAGACCTCTGACGCTCCTCAGTACGACGAGGTGGACGCCGACATTATGCGCCACCGCTACGCCACCATCTCGGCGCTCTGCGACGCCCTTGCTCGCGACGAGAACCACCAGCAGATTCTCGAGGCCGCCCTGGGCCTCATCTTCTTCCAGTGCTGCGTAGGCCGCTTCGATGACGCCCTGCCCGACGTGGCCTGGCACCAACACTTCCAGGCTGCCGTGTCGCTGGTGCAGAAGCTGGACCTGCCTCGCATCGTCTCGGACGCGACCGAGCAGTCGGCGGCAACCCCCTTCAACATGACTCTCACGTCCTGGATTGACATTCTGGGCGCGACCATGCAGGGGCGGGCACCGACTTTTGCCCACACCTACCGCGAGAAGCATCTCTCGCTGACAAACTCATCGCTCGGCCTGCGCGAGCTCATGGGCTGCGAGGACCGTGTCATGTACCTGATCTCGGAGATTGCCTGCCTCGAGGCCCTCAAGAACGACGGCATGGACGACATCACCCTCTGCCAGCACGTGCACGTTCTGGGAGACCAGATCGGTCTCACCGAAGTCGGCGAGCAGCCGCCCAAGATTCCCTTCAACGCCAACGGCACGCTCAGCCCCAAGCAGCTCAGCAAGAACATGACGGCAGCCTTCCGCCTGGCGGCACGCATCTACCTCTGCAGCCTCGTGCCCGGTTTCAGCCCGGCTCAGGCGAGCTGCGTGGGTCTGGTTGACAAGCTCACCAGCGTGCTGCAGTACATCCCCTCTGGCCCCCACGGCTTCGACCGGTCGCTCGTCTGGGTCTACCTGGTCGGCGGTGCCGTTAGCCAGCCTGGCTCGTCGTTCCGCATCTTCTTTGAGGATCGCATCGCGCAGCTGGGCTCCCGCGCCGTGCTGGGCTCTTTCGGCCGCGTTGTCTCGCTCCTCCACGAGACCTGGCTCGAGAACGACAAGCTTGCTCAGTCGCAGTCTTGTACTCCCACCAGCGCCACCTCGGACTCCGTCTGCGGCTCCGTTGGCGGCGGCTACATTCACTGGCGCGACGTGATGCAGGCAATGAACTGGGACTACCTTCTCATTTAGACGAGGCCGTCTTTTTCCCCCTCTTCTTTCTTCCCTGGGCGATACAGGAAATCGCCTCTTCTTTTCTTCAACTTGCTTTTTCTTTTCTTCAGCGAAGATTTTATCAGAGGTAGAGGATGCCGCGAGGCGTCAAGAGTTGTGGACGACACTTGGACCTGGGACCTGGGACGATGGCCATGGAGACTTCGGACACCTCCAGGGCAGACCGTGGACATGTCGTGGATCGACGACAGGATGGTGATGGAAGCCATCGACGGCATGGCTGTCGAATGGCATGATAAACGAATTTTTTCCTTCTCTTTTTCTTTTCTTCTCTCATTTCTCTTCTTCCTTTCTCCCTTTTCTCTCGGTTTCTTTTTTCCTCCTTTCTTCTCTTACTGGTCGTTCACCCCGGGTTATACCAAAGCGTGCATGGGGATGGAGTTATCATTGGGGTCGGCGGGCATTGGGAATAAGAGGACGGCTTCCATGTCGACTCGGTTCTTTTCTTTTGGACATGATGGATGGAGAGGGAAACAGGACAGACAAGGCGCGATCCGCCAGCAAAGCAGGAAAAGACAACTGCGGCAGCGGAGACACAGGGAGCGCTTTTTTAATCTTCTCACAATTATACCCAGAATTCCCATCAAGAATTCAAATTTCAAGACTTCAAAACAGACCCTCGAGCCTCTGCACCTTGCCATTGTCCCAGTGAAGTTTGCCGCGGAGACCAGGAAAAGAAAGGCACGGCGAGCGCAAGCTGCGACAGGCTCCCGAGCCGTGTGAGCCTACCATGGCCGCCGGGTGTGGCTACATAGCCTTGCAGCCGCCGTGTAATTTGTTTGGGCGCTTCGCCGGCCGACGCTCGAGAGCACTCGATCAACGTCTAGACTTACAGGGGCGCTTCCGGGTGGCGACCAGGAGGCGCGCGGCAAGTTCTCTCTTGATCCATCTTTGTTCCTCTCGCTTTTACTTTGACGGGCGGTTCTCGCACAATGCCGAGTCTATCAACGTCGATCGCCACCAGGCCTCAAGAGCCCGCCGCCTTTTGCTAGTACAACCTACATGCCCTTCGGCCCCTGCCACAAGGATAGAGTGGCAGCAGCACCATGACGCAAATATTTGATGCGAGGTGCCCGGGAAGTGCACTCTGTCCCCTGCTGCCCCCCAACGGTTTGACGTGAAATCAATGTTGCCCCAACCGTCTCCAGTTCGACAGTGACGATGCGCACTGCATGTCGTATCTCTCTGTCTGCCTCACATAATTACCGCCAATGTGTTCTGTGGGGGCACATTTGGGTACAAATCGTCGAGGCTGACGGGGATGAAACAAAAAAAAAGAAACAAAAAAAAGAAACAAAAAAAAGAAACAAAAAAAAGAAACAAAAAAAAGAAACAAAAAAAAGAAACAAAAAAAAGAAACAAAAAAGACACAAAAAAAAGAAACACAAAAAAGAAACAAAAAAAAGAAAAGAGAATGAAAAAAAAAACCAGGACAGGTGCATGGCATGCAAACGCAGGTGAGGATCTTACCGCATAGTGCAGGTTCCCATCTATCCGGAACTCGAGCGAGGTCCGAAGAGGGACCGCAGCCCGCATCGTGAAAGTGGCAACATATGCCAGGGCCTTGTGCTTGATACAGACACTCCCTCTCCGCCCCGCCGCCGGTGGCCAAGCGCAAGGAGGGTTGTTACTCAGACTACCGGTATGCACATAGACGGTATTCGCGGCCGGGGACACGGGCTCGTCCACGTCAAAAAGGATCTGCTCATTCGCAGATCATATGAAGAGTCATCATCATCATCATGGGGGCGGACAGGGTCGCGAGGCATTTTCGCCGACGTCTGTGTGAGCCGAGAGAGCTGTCAAGGTAAGAGGAGGAGGCCAATACGCGCCAACACGTCGGTCGAATAGTGGAGTTTTTTTCTCCAGCCCTCTATTTCTTTTTTTTTTCCTTTACCGATGTCTTTTTTTTTGCTGGCGGCCAGGGGTCGTGACCCGGTATTTCGAGGTCTGGCCACGGACGAACAGTTCATACAGGCGGCCAATAACTTGGTCAGGACTGCAGGTCAGGCGGCGAGGCGTGGGGTCTGGGCGGAGATGGCGCGCGCTGTGAGGCGGCCGAGCTGGCCTGGGACGTCGGGTTTCATCATGTGCAAAACCCCCCATTCGAGTGCGCGGGCGGCCTCGTGATTTGTCAGGCATGGTTTGCGAGGGCGAAAAAAAAGAACAAGTGCGTGTCGTCTGGGGCAGGGCAGGCGGGCGGGCGGGCAGGGGGCCCAGCTACCTACCTGGCAGCAAAAAGAAGAAAAGGAACAAGCAAGCAAACACATCGCAGCAGCCCGTGCCACCCCGTCGTCATCGATGGATATTTGCCAGCGCAGCTGGGCCTGCCCCTCCCCAACCATGGCACGTCAGTGTTGAGTTGGTACCTGACATGGCCGTTCCAAAGGGCCCGCACGATGCAGCATGCAGCAAGAAAAAAAAAAGCAAAGAAGCGTCGTGGCAGGAGTCATGTGAGTCAGACATGGAGCGAGCGCTGCACGAGGGAGGGTTCAAGTGTATTCGTTCGCATTGCCCGCACGGGTGGTACCAGGCGGTGTGGATGGAGAGGAGGCGATTGACGAACAACAGTCTATGGAGGTGGTGGTGTGTGCGCTGTGCTGTGCGGTGCGGCCTCCATCGTGTCCGCTGCCCCAATCGACAGAGAAGCTAGCCTAGCCTAGGGCCAAAAGCCCCACAGCGGGCGGACAGACACTGAACTGAGTGGAAATGCCGGGGTGGGAGGAGGGAAGGAGACAAGGGGCGCTAGCCAATAGCAGGGCCCGACGCAGGCGCCGCCCAGGCCATCTAAAAACAGCCTGCCGCCAATCCGGGCGCTTGGCTGCGAACCCGCGCGCCTACTCTGAGGCAGAGAGGGCGAGGTGGAGGGCGGACGCGCGCCATTCGAGAAGCTGCTCGCTCGATTGCGACAGCCCAGCGGTGCGGCCTGGGCCTCTCGTTTGCGCAGATGGCGGCCCGCCGAAACTGCACCGCCCACCCCCCGCCCCCCGAGATGCCGCTGGCCCGTCGCCTCCCGACCAGTCGTCGCGCCCTCGGGGCTGCCACCCAGACGAACACCTGGGGGCGGACGCCTGGGCCCCAGTCGTGGCGCGTCTCTCGGGCTCTTTTCGCCTTCTCGCCTTCTTGGGCAGTGGGCAGTGGACAGGGCTGTCCCTCTTCCTCCACCTCCTCCTCCATCGGGCAGGCAGGGCGGACTATGGGCTCTGGGCTGGGCTGGGCTGGGCCAGCAGCAGCCGCGGGGCCTTCTCGGGTCGAGCGAGCCGAGCTGGCGTCCCGGGGAGAGGAGGGAGAGAGGGGCCCTTGGGTCGTGCTGCTGCTTGTATTGCCGCCGGACCTGCAGCTGCAGGCGCATCTGTTGGACCGCGGGGCCTTGTCGGCTGCCGCCGCCGCCTCGCTGCCCTGTCGTCGACATGGGCTGTCGTCGTCGTCGCGGGTGCTATCTTTGTAGCGGCCAGCGCAGCCAAAGATGGCGCCAGAGGAGACGCCCGACGGCATCCGCCCCCTGCAGGCCTTGCCGCGGCCTGCTGCTGCCCCGGTCCTACGGCCGCCCACACCCTACAAAGCCGTGCCTCCCTCGGCGTGGTGGTCTTGTCTGCCTGCCCCCAGAAAAAAAACGTTGTTTGTCGGCGCTTGGCTTTGGTGCTTCGCCACTGGCCTGACACCTATTCATTGTTCTCGCAGCTGTCTTCTTTCTTCCTTGGTCGCCGGCCTTGTTCCATTCACGACGACCAAGCCATTGTTTGTTGCGTGAATCACGACGACTTATTTGCATCGCGCGGCTGTCTTTCAAAGACTCACCGTGCTCATCCGCATTCCCGGTTTCGTCCCTGCTCACTTTCCTCTCTTGATCGACATTGAAGCACCCGCTACCCCTGGTACGAGAGATACCACGAACGGATCTACATTCTCTTCTCTATCTACTTCGTCCCTGGCTCCTCCAACAGGACCCTTGGGCAGATCAGCCGCGATAAAAAAAAACGAAACAAAACAAAAAAACACTACTAAAAAAAAAAACCAAACACCCCTGGGCGGCATGCCAGAGCACCGTCGCTCGAGGGCCACCATGCGAGCGGCCCTGGCCGTCGTCGCCATGTGCGCGGCCTCGACTTCAGCATCATACATCCCCGCCCGGTCGCTGTTCCTCCTCGAGAGGCAAAACACATGCGCCATCCAGGGCCAGTCGATATGCCCGGGCGCTGGGGTTCCGGATGGCTTCTGCTGCGGCGCCTCGGATGCGTGCATGATGCTGGCGGGCAGGACCACGGCCCTGTGCTGCCCGCTCGGCCAGACCTGCGGCACCATCCGGCCCATCTCGTGCGACCTGAAGCTGCAGGACCCCAAAGCCCATCCAGAGTCAGTCGTCAAGACGACCGTGTTCGACGTCGACCTGGAAACCTGCGACAACGGCTGCTGTCCCTTTGGCTACACGTGCTCCAACAAGCTCTGCGTCATCAACCCCGACAAGAGCACGCCGCCAGGGCGCCCCAGCCAGTCTTCCTCGCCCTCTGGACGGCCGACTTCGTCGGGCGCGGCGGGAGGCACCACCACTGCCCCGTCGACGCTCAGGCGGCCGAGCACCACCGCAGCCGCGCCATCCGCGAGCACGACGGGGGCCATCGACGGCGCACCGGCTGCGACCGCGAGCCCGTCGGCCACGGCAGTCCCCGGGAGCGCCGAAAACGAGGGCGGCGGCACCGCGGCGCCGGCCACCGACTCGGCGACCAAAACCCCGTCCATCATCGGCGGCGTCGTCGGCGCCCTCATGTTCCTCGTGGTCGTGGCCGTTGCCATCTTTTTCTGCTATCGCCGGAAGAAGAAGAACGCTGGGGCAGGGGCCGCCGCCGGCTCCCCGCGGGGCGACGGCGCCTCGTCCATCATGGCCTACGGGAACGCCATCAGCCACCCGCTCCCCATGGCGACGTCGGGCGCCATGCGCAGTGACTTCAACCGGAAGCGCCCCGTGTCGTCGTCGCACAGCTACGGCGGCGCCTCAGACCACGTTCCCTTGGCCCAGGCCGGCGCCGCCGTGGGCCAGAACTACTACCAGCACCCGTCGACGCCCCCCACCCGCAACCTGACGGGCCGGACGGCGGTCGCGCCTCAGATCTCCCCTCTTAGGGGAATGCGCCCCAGCGACGGAGGCAAATCCGGCGGCGGCGCAGGCGGGGCAGGCGCCGTCCCCGCCGCCCTGCGCCCCGGCGGCTACGGCGGCTTCTCGCCGCCGCAGCGCCAGCCCAGCACCGAGAGCATCGACGTGTACGTGGACGGCGGCCGGCGGCAGGGCAGGGCCGGCGGCGGCGGCGGCGGCGACCGCAGGTGCTCGACCGACACCACCTTCACCACGCTGATCCGGCAGGCCGACCTTCCCGATCCCCGCTACGGGGCAACTTTTGTGCCGCCGGCGGCCTTTTCGACGCCTGGGCGTCGGGCATAATCACATCGCCTAATCTTTTCTTCGTCTCCCAGCCCAGTCGCAACAGCAGGTCTTGTAATCACTGGCGCATTTAATCATGACATATAACTTGGTCCTTATCATCTCTGGAGGCGTTTTGGTTTTGTTTTTTTGGTTTGGTTTGGTTTGGTTTGGTTTGCATAGCCGGGCATATCCTGTTTTCTTGGCTTTGGTTTTCCTTTGTTCGCGTTGCTTTGCTCACATCATATACCCCCCACTCTCCAGGGCCAAGCGCCTGTTTCTTGAAAAATAGCATCATCACCTTGGGACAGGTAGTCAACAAGAATGTAACGACTGCCATGACGAGGCTGGCACAGCCGATCAAAGAATGCAGTCTTGCGCCGCGTGCATAAGCTGCCCCTAATGACGCTCGAGACCGTAAAGAACAAAACCACAGGAATCACTGCCGTGCCAAAGTGCCCATGCTTTCTGGTCCGATCACACCGGCTCGGCGCCTACAGGCCGCCCCGGGACAACCTCTGGATGGGGGGCAGGTGCCGTGCCTATACAGCAAAGCTGCCGCGTCCTCTCGTTTATGCAACGGGGCCAGGCCGGCCCAAGCCACTAACTGGCTGGCTGGCTGGCTGCGGCGGCACGAGAGCAACCGCCGCCATCCATAAAGGACAGTATCGGCCACCTACCCGGCAGGCAGTTTTTTCTTGGACGACAAGAAACACCGGGCAGCCGGACCCCAGCTCGCGGGCAGAGAGCCGTGCTTGCGGTTGTGCCGCATCGGGTATTCATTCACAAAGGGGGTTTCTGGGCGTTGCCGCCAACGACCAAGCGTTTTTTTGGGCCCCAAGACAAAAAAAAAACTAGTGAGCATCGGAGGAAAGGGAGAAGAAAAAGAGATGACTACATGGTATGTTGAAAATACCGAAAAAAACAGGTCGTGTCCTTCGCGCCGCGAGGCCTCGGAGTGGCATATGTTAAAAAAAAGAAAAAAAAAAACAGGACGGTATATCTTTCAATTTCCCACCCACCCGCGCCTTCAATCTCTCACTCCCGCGTGACCTGCTCGTCAAGCTGCACAGCCGCAGCCCCTTTTTTTTTCCTTCTCAAACACATGTCTTTTTCACTTGTCGTCGTCGATACACACTCTCACGACACAGACACAGCCTTCTTCTCTGCACAACCCCCGCCCTCCCCCTCACTGCTTCTTCTTGGAGCTCCCCGAGGGGTCGCCGGCGGCGGCGGCGGCGGCCTCGGCCTGCTGCTGGGCAATCTGGCGCTCGTCCTCGGCCTCCCTGCGCTCGGCGTACCACTGGCCGGCCTGCAGGACGAGGACGCCGACGAGGACGAGGGCGAGGATGGTGTTGCTGGCGCTCAGGACCTTGAGCGAGTCCTCCCTGCCGAGCCTGAGCTCGCCCGATAGGGGCCCCTCGTGGCGCAGGGTTCCCTTGCCGTCGTCGCCCCAGGCGTTGGCCGAGACGTCCTGGAGGCCCCGGACGATGTTGGCCACGTAGATGCCGACGCCGATCAGGTACAGGACCAGCGAGGCGCCGTCAAAGAGCACGTTGGCCTCGGACGGCTTGAAGAGCTTGGCGAAGAAGCCGAGGAAGCCGACGCAGACCACCATGTTGAGCACGCGCGGGATCAGCGGCGGGGCCGCGTGCATGAAGCGCAGGTGCTCCGCCAGCTGGTCGTAGTAGGCGGGCGGCACCGGCTCCGAGGTCCAGAGGAGCGGGAAGTCGTAGGGGAACGAGGCGAAGAGGATGCCGAGGAAGAAGCAGACGGCTGTTTTTTTTTTTTTTTGCTTGTCAGCTCGTGGGCCTTCTCCAGCCAGCCAATGCGACAGGGACAAGAAAAGGAAAACCAAGTGAACAACTAGATGAGAAATAAAAAGAAGAAGAGGGAAAAAAAAGGATCACCTACGACCAACTATCATAATGGTAGCAAACGAGTGCGACCCGCGATAGTCCTTTGAGCGCGTGCTCTTGGACCAGTCCACCCACTTGGTGTCCATCCTTGCCTTTGACCGCGGCGACGACAGGCGCGAGACGTAAAAGGTCCTCTGGAGCTTGGGCGACGACGCTACCCTCCTGCTGCTGCCGCTGCCGTTGCTGCTGCTGCTGCTCCGTCGCCCCGTCTGGCCCTTCTTCTCCTCCTTCTCCTTCTCCTCCCGGGCGGCGGCGGCGGCTTGGTCTTCCAGGGTGACCGGCGGGGGGGCGGGTGACGTGCGTGAGGAAGGGGAGGGGGTGTGGGTGGTAGGCGGTCGGTCGGTCGGTCGGTCGGCAGGGCGGGCGGGCGCAGGCGGCAATGCTATGTATGTTATGTATGTATGTACGTGTCGTCGAGGCGGGCGGCGCTTGCGTGCGTGCGTTTGTTTGGCAGCATGTGCCTACATATGTAGGTATGTAGGTCTGTAGATCGCAGTGTGTGTGGGCGCGCAGCAGCAGCACTGGCAGGTCTGTCCTTCCTGCGGGTGGAGAGCTCCAGTTTGTTGCAGGGCCCTCTTCTCTGCTCCTCTGCTGCTGCTGCTGCTTATCTTTGCTGGGTGCGGTGCGACAGCGGGCCAAGCCACTGTGGGGTGGGCGGCGCCGTCGCAAGGCGGGGAGGGGACCCCCCCCCCCTTCCAGTTGGCTTCAGTGCTTCGCGGCGCAAATTGACCGGGGCGGGCACGCAGTCAGACGTTGAAGAATGAAGCGCGGCCCGCTGAATTCAAACTCGAAAAGGCAGGTGCCTGGGCAGATAACCACACTAAAGCCTTGGCTTGGACGAGCTGCCACGCGCTAATTCTTTTCTTTTTCTTTTCTTTCTTCCGTGCGCCATCCAAGACGGAGGCTTTTTTTTTCTTTCTGTTTTTTATTCCCCCCAAGCACCTAAGCACCGACAGCCCCTCACAGACCACCCCCGCTGCCGGGGTCGAGGCATTCATCTCAACTACACGGACAGCCATCTCAACGCATTAGAGTTCGCAGGCTTTGGTTGCATTAATTCATTGCTTGCAAGAATATGAATATCAAACTATGGGGTTATATAAACACGCCGCAGTATGCAACGTCAGGAACGCTCAGAAACAAAGAAAAGAAGCTACCCCCCCTCGAGCTGCAAGTACCAGAGTCTCGTCCGGGAGGAGGGGAGATGAAGCGAACGTGTCGTTGACACCGCCAACCGGCAGGGCAAGTAGGAGATCAAAAAAGATATGGGTATAAACATCCGAAATGTCAGGCCAAGGCCTTCCTGGCATGTATGCTGCAGCAAACAAGAGATGACCACCCACAATACGCCTCAGATATGCTCAGACTAGGAGAATCGAGGGGAGGGGGGGGGGAAGAAGCAGATGAGGGCTCGGACAAAACAAAGTAAAACAAAAAAATCGCTCGCTCCTCCAGTTTCCCACACAACAGAGGGAGAAAGGGAAAAGCAAGGATGGGTATATATAGTCATGATGCGCGCAACTTTTTCCAAACGCTTGCCACAGCCATGCCCCTGGCCGCGAGGGTTCAAGGTCTGTGTCGATCAGCACCGAGTTTTGCGCACCAGGCGAGCCAAGTGGTTCCGAAGACGGAGCCGCCGAGAGAGAAAAAGAAATCCCGTCCATTCGTCGTGCCGGTCGTGATGAGGGCCTGGTTGGTGAAATCCCTCCCGATCCGTTCTGTGTGACAGCCCAAACAGGTCGCTTAGATCACGTTCCTCTGGGGGCCCTGACCGAGCGTGAGCTGGCTCAGGCTGAGAGTCCGTGCAGCCTTCTTCCGCTTCGGGTCCAGCTCTTCGTCGTCTTCGAGTTCGTCCCGGAGCTCCTCGCCAAACGCCCCGTACGGGTGCGGCGACTGCTGCTCTCTGGGGGTCTGGAAGGCCGATCCGTCCTCGCGCTCGCTGTCTTCCTCGTCTCCGTCGCCCTCAAAGACAGAGAGCGTCTTGACGATGGGAGGCTTGCTGATGTTGCCCCCGAAGCTCGTCGTGCCATACTGCGGTACCGTCGGAAGCATCTGCCCCGTGGCCAGGCCCAGCAATGGCGAGAACGAGCCGTTGGACGGCTTGCGTGGCGGATTTGAATGAGAGCTCGGCGGCTTGCTATCCCCTGCAACGGGTGTCGCGGCGGCGGGTGATAGCCGCTCATATGACCGGCTCGGCACGAGACGCTCCTGCGAGCGGCTCTTGTGGGGGTCCCTCAGCATCGCGTACATGGTGCTTGACAGCGTGTTCATCCGCTCCGAGAGCTTCTTGACCTGGACTTCGAGAGCGGCCCGGGCCGCGCGCTCGGCCTCGAGCTGTGCTGCCAGCGCGTCCACAGCCGACGGCAGCGGCGGCTCCTGAGCCCCTGCGGCCGCGGCCAGTGCGGGGAGGCTCGTGGCCCCACGTATCGTCGACGTCGAACTCGTCCTCGGTCCCGGCGACGTCGCCGCCGGGTGAGTCGGGATGGCGGGTATGGCGGGTACGGAGATGGTGTGCGTGGCGGCGCTCGACGGGGGATTCACGCTCCCAATGTATGTCTGACACTCCCCAAAGGACATGCGCGACGCGTTGCCTTCCGTCGTCGCGGCCGATTGCCTGCTCAAGCTATACCGCGACGAGCTTGCCGTCACTCCGCCGAGGTTCAGCGACATGGCCTGCAGCGCGGCGGCGTTGTTTGCCGTGGGCCCAGAGGGGTTTGCGCCGAAGATGCCGGACGAAGAAGGCCTGGACGGATCAAAACCGGGGGTCGCCGGCCCCGAGCGTGACATGGCTCGCCCATTGCCCGCCACCAGGTGCTCCATGGGCCCCTTGAAGCCGGGCACCGTGTGGCAGAGCTGGTCGACGACGCGCTCCAGTCGGTGTGTCCTGGACTCGAGGGTCCCCATGCGCTCGTCGAGGCCGACGGCCTGCGTGATCTTCATGCCCGCCATCTCGTTCATTGTCGCGAAGGAGCCAAAGTTGAACGGCTGGGGTGGCGTCTTGGGCGGAATCTCGGTTGGTGGCTGAACCGTGGACGGCGCCTGGGAAGGGTCCACCGAGAGCACGCCGGTGTCGTCGTTGTCGTTGTCTCCGTCGATGTCCGGGTGCGTCGAGGAAAGGGGCGAGAGGTAGCTGGCGCCATAGCTCTCGCGCCAGTAGCGGATCTCGTCGCTGCGGCGCCGCGTGCCTTCCGACGAGCCGGGAATGCCGGGCATGCCGGGCAGGTCGAGTCCGGACAGCGAACGTGAGCGGCGCTTGTGCGCATACTCGCCCGCCATGTCCGAGGTGATGGCGCGACCAATCATGCTCGGGTCCTCGTCGCCATGAACCACGCGGCTCCCCCGGGCGTGGCTGCTCGAGGGCCGCGGCGACAGACCGCCCCACTCGCCCAATTCATGCCTGCGGTGGAATTGGCGAGCCCCAAACAGGTTGCTGTGCGTCGCCGTGACGGCCCTCCTACGGCCTCCGACGAACGTGTCGGCGTGCATCGAGGTGCGCACGCTTTCTATGGCGGTGATGTCGTTTGGACCGACCGAGTGCGACCGCAGCGCGCGGTCGTATTCGGTGATGGGCAACGACGTCGACCGTTTCGGCTCCGCTTCGTTGACTCGTTCCAGCCCCGAGATGTCCTGTGCGTTGACGACACCTGTTTAGCATTGTGACCTTGCGCAAAGGACCCGGCCATGACCCGTTCATAACCAGTCCACATAAAAATAAAAAATAAAAATATTAAAATAAAATAAAAAAAAAGGGGGGGGGGCATGCTGTATAAGCAAGGTGGATCGGTAGAGAAAGTTACTTACACTGCGGTGCTGGGTCGACGGCACCACACTCGAGGTCCGATCAGTGTCTTCCCCGGAGCTTTGAAGACTGGTCTTGTTGTTCTTCTTCTTGCGGCTGAAGAGCTTGCTGAAGGCGCCACGCAAAGTGGACTTTTTTCTTTGCGGGCGGTTCTCTGCCGTAACGCCCGAGGTGTTGCTCACAACCGAGTAGCGCAGCGTGCTTGACGGGTTGGTCCGCTTGTGGCCAGGCGACGTTCCTGAGCCCGACGAAGGGCTAGTACGAACAGCGGCAGCCAGCGGGGCGGGTGGTGTTGCAGGCGCCGGTGTCTGTGCCGGTGCTGGTGCCGGTGGAGGTGTCGACACCCGGAGCGGGATTGAGGGCGTTGCGGGCGCCGGGGCGGGACCGGGAGCTTGTCTTGGTTTTGCCAACGAGGGCTCGTGGGAAGCTGCTGTGCCATTGGCTCCGTGGTCATCGTTCCGACTGCTGCCCTCCGAGGTGCTCGCATGCGGGGGCGGCTCGAGCGCCTCTGATCTCTGGGATTCCCGCTGCTCGTCCCTGGGCGGATATTCCTCCAGCGGAGTAGGGCTTGCGATTCCGGAGCCCCTCTGGCGGATGGGGAACTCTTCCTCGGGACCCTTCGTGGCTAGGTTGGAGCCGGGGTTGCGGATCGGGAACTCGTCGTCGTCGGCCGGGTTCGGGATCGGGATCGGCCCTGAGATCTTGCCACGGATGGAGTGGCCTGGCCGCGGCCGGCCAGGCCCCGAAGGTGTAGAGGGGGTCTTGAACAGATTCATAGCGGTGGCTTCCGCAGCTGGCCGCCTGAAGCTGCTACTGTATGGCCCTGTGTCGTATGTAGGTGGGCGGCGTGGGCGGGCGGGCTGGTCTGGTGCAATATGGCCAAGATGCCCTCGACGAGAAAGCACCTCGTTGGAAATACTGGGGAAGAGGCGATCGGCTTACGATCTCAAGCCATCAAGCGAGCGCGCAGCAGCAGCAGCAGCAGACCGTTGGTTGGAGTTGGCCGACGTGGCTACAGAGCCAGCAAAAAAAAAAAAAGAAAAAAAGAAAAACCCCCCGGCGGAGCAAGAGTCCTTTCGGGAGACAGTCACCGGCTGCCGTCTTCTCTGGGCTGCTATGCTATGATTTGCGCCAAGGAGAAGGGATCCCACCATGGCCAGCCAATGCGGCGGTGTCTGGCGCAGGAGAGAGCCTCGGCTGCACCTGTTTGAGGATATGTGCCAGGCGTCGAGCGGGCTCGGCCAACCGGGAGCCGAGGGAGGGCGCTGATTATTATTAATGGAAGAAGAAAGGAAGGTCGAGCCAGCGACGTGCAGGACGGCGGGCCAGGACGACGGTTGTCTGGACGGCTATTCGTGAGAGCCGCCGGTTATGGGCGAGGGAGCTGCAGGGCATGGAACCCCAGGAGCTGCATTGTCGCGTGTTAGGTACCGTCGGTCGTCGTCTCCTGCACCTAACAGGCCCAGCAGCGCGAGAGAGAAGAGGGGCGGGCGAGGAAGGGGAATGGGGGAGAGATGGGGGAGCAGCAGCAACCACAGCTCGCCGGGAGAGGAGGGGGTGAAGGCGAGCGATGTGTGGATGGATTGGGGGGCGCGCGCAAGCAGCAGCCCTGGGCGTGCTTGACTTGACAGCGGGTTTTGGTTTTGTTCTTTTTTTATTCGCTATTTCTTTTTTCTTTTTTCTTTTTTTGAATTCCTGTCCTCCTCGCCGCGCGCGCGGCGGCGGAGCTCGACGACATGGCATGCGGGCTGGCGCACCTTGACCCGTCGCTGGTACAGGCGCAGGCCCGCCAGGACAGTACGAGAGCAGGGCCCGCGGCATGGGGCGTGGCAGGCAATTGTCCGAAGATCCCAGCGCCCTGCTTGAACCCATGAAACCTGCAACTGGGGCCGGCCAAGTGGGCCGGGGGGAACACGGGCCACGGAGCTTCGCAGGGCAGGGATAGGCCAGACGTTTGCAGGGCCATGGGAGCCCCTGCAGCACCCCGGGGGCGCGCGGTGGGTGCGCGGGCGGCCATTTCGAGGTTGTCGAGGCGGCGACAATTGGAGCAGAGGAAAGCGTAGGCGCGTGGTGGTGTGGTGGGTGGTGGGTGGTGGTGGGTGGTGGTGTGTGGGGAGCAAGCCAGGGTGGCGGGGTGCCGTCGATGGCGTTGGCCGCTGCGGCTGGCCAGCCGGAAACCGCGCCTTTCCGCCTCTGGCGAGGCCCGCCACAAGTCAATGAATGAGCGAGTGAATGAGCGGGCAGCAAGCAGTCTCCATGAACGGCGGCCAGCCCTTTGGATGTGCGATGCCAAACAGCCGGCGAGCCAGCCAGCCAGCTGCGGGGCGGAAGAGGGGCCAAGCAAGCTTGTGGGTGGGTGCTAGGCTTCGGCCCAGCACTTGTTTCCCAATAGAATTCCGACCACTGTCGAAATATCCAGGCCATGGCGACTCATTCGCGCGTCCTTCGTCCCATCGCGCCCGCATGCCCGTGGAGGCTACCGCCGAGGGCTGCCGTGTTAAACCCAGACTCGCATCTCGGCCCAGCCGTGGCAGCACCAACCATGCATGCAGCACCCAGTCGACCGAGTTGCCTCCATACATACATAGGCGGTGGTGGTGGTTGTGGTGGCTTGCAGCGGGCTGGCTCCTTCCTTCGTCTCCTCTCGACTGCACTTGCTACTGGGCTCGCGGCGGCTGGGGTCCACACACGAGCACGCTACGCGACACACTAGCCCGGCCAGTCCGTGCGTGCCATCAGAAACCGGCGCCCGTTTTTTTTTTCTTTGTCCCCTGTGTGTGTGCTCTCTTGGTGCTTGGTTGGGGATGCGGCGTGGCGCAGGATCCAAGTGTGATAAGTAAAGTGCGAAGCTCGGTTTGTTTATTATCCATGGCACCACGCGACGCCTCCCTCTGGCCCGCCGCCGGGCATCTACAGCCGGGCAGCAGAGCAAGAAAGCTCCCCCTGCCTGCATTGCGCTGCACTGCACTGCACTGCAGCTCGGTGCAGTATGCAATGCGGTGCAGCACAGGCTGGCCTGGCGGCTGCAGCAGGACTATGTGGATGCACGGGCCCCTCCTCCGTGGCTGTCAGCG
>PYSQ01000214.1:22607-37672 GCA_003049435.1 Nakataea oryzae | reverse complement strand
CCCCTCAAGCGACGGCTACCGCATGCTGCGCTGCGACGTTGGCCGTTGTTTGTTGCCTCTGGTGATTCCCAACCCGCGCGCCCTCGACCCGGTTCGGCCTGACTGGTGGTTCTGGCTGCCGGTGGCCGCGCGAGGTGGTCTTGACCTGGTTTTTGGCCTGACTCTGCCGCCCGCCTGGAATGCACAGGAAGGAACCTGTGTTTTTTTTTTTTTTTGCATCCACGGGGGTGGCCTTGGATGCGCCGCCCGCTCGCTCGCTGGCTGCATGCGCCCCGTCTCGAGGTGACGTCCTTGTCCCACCCTTGCGCGCGCGCGCTTTGCCGCGGCCTCTCGACGGGCGCCTGTCCGCGACACTGTCGAGCTGGCGATGGGTCCGGGCCATCTATCTCCGACCACTGCTCAAAATTGAGGCCTCGTGCATGCATCATGCCCGCCCTTGACTCTCACAGCCCAGGCCCGGTCGCAGCAGCGGCGTCGCTGCCCGCCAGGCCTAAAGACTCCAAGACCCAAGCAGGCGCTTGCTCCGGCCTGTCGCGCCGGCCGGGGCGGGCTCTCGATTCTCGATGCACATGTAAGATGTATTCCCATTCCGGCCGAGCTGCCGTCGCTGTCCATGCATCAAACCTTGGTAGTAGCGAGGTAACTTGCCTGGCCGCCTACCTGTACCGTAAATCGCCAGCTTTTCTGTACACGTCATCTAGTCCACTGTCGCCTCTGGGCCGGTTTCGCGGTCGCTCGTTGGTGGTTTTTATTATTATTGTTTTTATTATTTTGTTGAGCTTGCCTCCAAGTAGTCTGTCTTCTGAGCCCATGAACCTGGCCAAGGAAGGAAGCTTTTCACGCCGCGTAGACGGCTGTCGATCCGAGGCGGTGGGCCGGGAGAGGTGATTCTCTAACAGACGCGCGAGCTCCATAACATCTCATCTGCTCGCCGACACTATTTTCTGCTCAACCCCCCGAATTCGGACGAAGGCGCTACCGCCGATGCGGATATTTGCCGAGCGGCGGGCAAGCTCCTGCGGATGATGTGTCCTCCGCCCACCATTCCGCGCCAAAGCCTAGCAGGGGAATCCGTGTCTCGGCATTCTGCGCTTACTTTTCGTCTTGTGATTCCTCCTCCTAGTCCCCCCTTCCACCCCTCTTCAGATGCTGCTGCAACGCCGCCGGTCGGACAGCATCCCCGTTGCGGGTTATCAAGGCCGTGTGGCTGTACTTACATGCCCGCGCGTGCCAGTCAACTTGTGGTTGCGCCCGCTTGAACAGACCCGGAGGGAGCGAGTGCGTTTCGAAAGCGCCGCCGCCACACGAGCGGAGGCTCAACATGTGGAGACCCGCTCGCCTTCCCCCCCCCTCTCCTCCCCAACATGCTCCTCACTCGTGCCTCTGTTTCTCGCTCGGCCCCTGGCATGAGGCGGGCCCTTATAATTCCTGGGCCTCGGGGGCTACTGCAAACGACCGAACAGGTCGCGACGGTGGGCCGCACAGAGACATGTTTCTGGCATCTGCATACCTGTCTGTGTAGGTGCATGTAAATTGATACGTGTGTATTGCATCTGCTCGTGCCATCACCCGCACCACTGCCGCTGTATCTCCCGGCCCTTCAAATCTGCATTTTTCTTATTCTTCTTCTTGTTCTTCTCTTCCTCAAGGAAGCTTAGCTGCCTGCCCGTGTGATGCTTTCCCTAACCCAGATAAAATCTTCTGGTGGGACGCGCCAGAGTGGACCCTGCCATTCGGTCGCGAGGCCGAACTGGTCAACCAGGGAGATGGGAGATGGAGTCGATCCCCAGTTTTGCGGGTCGCAGGTCATGACACACACACGCGCTTGGTTGCCGCACTGTGCGCCCCCGTCCATGGCCACCCTCTCGACCTCTGAAACGCCGTGTCCGACCCCCCGGGTTACCCCATCTGTCATTTCGTCCGAAGTCTCGAGGGCCGAAAAAAGACGGTGTTCGCCCCGGGACCTGGGAGGAGGGCTCGCTTGCTGCTGCTGCTCCACAGTGGAACAAGGTGGTGCACCTCGGAGCCTTCTTCGTCCGTTGTCGGTCCCTGCTGGCCAGGACGGACGAAAGGTGCGACATCTCCAGGTGGCCATGGCCCGTCATTCAAAGACCCAATTGCCATGCACACGGCTTCCCCCCCTTATCCTTGGCCCGAAAGAAAAAAAGAACGGGATTAATTCTCCGGTCTGACGTGCCTATCTAGGTTGTTCCCTCGACGTCAGTATTGCCTAGACCTAACTACATTCCTAGACCTAGACATAGACCCGGTTGATGGTGTGTCTGTAGCGCGCCCGCAGAAATCCACGGCTCGCGGCACCCAGAGTCATGGCGACCGAGTCCCGAGTCTGGTGATGGTCTATTTACGACATCATGTCGCTGCCCATGGTTTGCCTCTTGCTGCTCTTTCTTTGCGCCTTCCACCGGCGATTCCGTGCCGGGCCCCCCTGCTGCCGCCTTTGGAATCCTCCTCGTAACACTCACCTGAAGTCGCGAGCCCAGGCTGCCCGACCCCTGACCCTGGCCGGGGTCTTGGAAGGATTGCCACAGGGTCGCGGGCCATCCCAACCCTTGACATTTCGTGACAAGACTAGCCTGGCCAGCATCGCGTCTCACGGCCTCGGCACGCCGGTCGCCTCTGTTGCTCCTATGCAGTTGCTATTCATGAACGGATGACACGTCTGGATATCTGAGATCCGAGTTCTCTTCCAGATGCTCCATCCACTTCTTGAGGAACACGCTTCCTCTATTCCGAACCCCAGTCTCGAGTCAGCAAACAAGACTGACTGATCACTTTCGTGGCGCAGGTCAAACCATCGTGTGCAACAGAGATCCAACAGCACATGTCTGTGTCCTCGCCAACCCGTCTCAGGCGCGATTGGAGTGACTGAAACAAATCATAGTGCGGGAAAGGGGACAGAGCGCAGTTGGGGCCAACGACCAACGCACCAGAGAAAGACGGCAGCGGCTGGACCGAGGGAGGCGCAGAAGAGGGCAAAACAATCCACTGACCTTTTGACGGTGTCCGAGTCTCCGATTATGGTCAGGGACCGTTTTGGCCGCGTCATAGCCACTAGATAAGAGGCGACAGCCAAGACGCATTAACGGTTCATGCGCACCCGAAGCAACGCCACACGCCGGTGTTTGCGAGGCAGCTTGACAGCACCCGGTTTCCGGGGCCCCACTCACCGTTTAGCCGGCGCTTTTCTCCCAAGAAGCCCACTTCGCCCTCGCCGTTGGACCTCACGAGGCTGACGATGACGGCCTCCTTTTCACGGCCCTGGAAGCCGTCGACGCTGCCCAGCTCGATACCCGGGAACGCCTCTTTAAGAAGTGGTGCTAGAACTGCGAGCTGGTGACGGACAAGACCGACACAGTACTCCCCCCGCGAGGGCGGCCCATCCTTGGTCAGCACACATCCACTTCCCGCGCGAACTGGTTGTATTTCAGGACATCCCATGTGGCATCCACGCCGTCCGGCAATTGCGACACCACTTTAATCCCATACGGAGAGGAGGTATTCTCCCAGGATGAGTGGGCGAAGAAAAGACGTGGAAGAGGGGGAGGGTGAAGAGAAGAGAAAAGAAAAGAAAATACAAGGAATGGGCTGCAATGCAATGCGGAACAAAGGAACAGAAACGGGGCAGAAGACCTCGAGGGATGACGGCTTGCAAGCGAATGTCACCATCACTCCCGACTGACTGACTCGCTCGTTCATTAAATATGAAACATGATAACCAGAGCAAAGACACTGAGGAAAATGAGAAAAGGCTCACCTGGGCATTGTAAGGTGTGATCACTGCAATATCCTCGGGCTTGACACCGGCATTGACAAGCAGCCGGACATGCTGCCTGACAAGGGCAGCCTCCAGCTCGTTGCTCTTGCTCTCACCATGAAGCGCAAGCTTCTTCACCTTGCCCCCGGCGGTCATGTCACCCACTTCGGCCTCGTCGTTCCGCTCGGGGAAGTCCCCGCCCTGCGTGTCGATGAATACCAGAGGCTCGCGTGTCTCGTCCGTGTCCTCGACGGCATAAGGCAGGTCCTTGAGGAGCCTGTCCTTGACCGCGTCTGCCGCAACCAGCTCGGCGCCGTACAGCTCGTCCGAGGGGAACCGCATGATCTTTTCGTGCATCCGGTACTGTGTTGTCAGCATGCGCTTGATAGAGGGCCCGTGGAGCTTCAAGAGGCGGTCGAAGAGGGTCGTCTCGAGCGTGGCACCACGACCGCCTCCCTTGGTCCCCAGGGCGTCTCCTGCGTCTCCAGCAGCGGCCGAGGGCTTCTTGGAATTAAGCGACTTGATGGTGGGCGGCAGCTGGAGGTGATCACCTGCACAGACCGCCTTCTTTGCTGAAAACAGAGCCACCCAGCATTGTGCTTCAAGAGCTTGGCTGGCCTCGTCTATGATGACGACGTCGAACTTTTCTTGCCGGAGCTGGAACCCGCCGGCGCCGTGCAGGGTAGCGAGCACGACCTTGCTGGACCGGATTATGTCGGTAACGCACTTGCGCTCGCGCTCGCGGAACTCCTTTCTCAACTCCTTCATGTCGGCATAGATGAGCCGGCGCTCTTTGGCACTCCTTGTCTTCTTGATGGACGCTTGTTTGGCGTCCATCTCGGCCCGCACGTCACGCACGATGGCTCCCGCCTCAGAGGTCTGGGTTAGCACGTCGAGCGAGTGAGACACCACCGATGGAAGCAGACGGGCCGGGTGGCCGATGCGGACAATGGGCACGCCCGAGTGGGGAGCCAGGCGCTCTGCGATGTTGTCAACGGACACGTTGGACGGTCCGCAGACCAAGATTCGCTGCCCGCTCTTCAGGAATTGGAGGATCAACTCGATGAGGGTGTGAGTCTTGCCCGTCTGCATTCGTTCCGAGGAGTCCGCCCGACACGCGTGTGGGGTTCACCATAAAGTTAGCTCGCTTTGGTTGGCACGTCCTGTGGTCTCGGTCATGGACAGAAGGCAGGTTGGTTGACCGCCATCCCCTGTTATGCGTACCCCTGGAGGACCGTGGATCAGCGCGATCTCGGGCGAGGCGAGGGCAAATCGGACAGCATCCTTCTGGGACTGGTTCAAGCTCGGGTCGATCCACTCGATCTTGCTCAGGTCCGGGTCGGCGCTCAGGTCCGGCGGCACCGGCGACGGGGACGAGAGGCCGAAAAGGACGCGCATGAAGCTGGAGTGCTCGGCCTCGCTCATCTTTTGCAGCTTTTCCATGGTCATGGCCATCCTGTTTGCGGGGCTCAGCTCCAGAGAACAAGGGGCGGAGGAGGAGGACGGGCTGGCAAGCGGACCGACCTGCGATACGTGACGTCGTCTGCCAGCTTCACGAGCCAGACCCTGCCGGCCAGGCCCTTCTCCTCCTTCTGGCCGGCGGCGGGCGAGTCGTCGAGGTCGAGGGCGACCCAGAGGTCGCAGCGGCGGACGCGGGTGACGACGCCGCGGGAGCCGGCGCGCTCGAGCTCCCGCACCTCGCGCTTCTTTGCGGACCCGGCGGGCTGCCCCGAGACGAGGACGACGTCGCCGACGCGCAGGCCGTGCTCGGGCAGGTCGCCGGAGCCGGAGCTGACGGCGGGGTCCGGGCCGAGCTCGACGACGGTGCGGCCGCCGGAGCCGGTGCGGCGGCCGCCGACGACGAGGTTGGTCAGGGCGGCCCCGGCCCGCTGGAGCGCGGCGGGGCTGTGTCCCCGGATCAGCTCGGCCGCCGAGGCTGCCTCAGCCTCTTGCTCGGCGGCCAGCAGCGCCAGCTGGGTGGCCGCGAAGCCTGCGATTGACCCGGGCTCTTCTGGCATTTTTTTTTCTCGTCGTGCTCGCTTGTCGGGCGAGGTTCTGTGTCGCCTGGTGGCTTTGCGCGCTGCCGTGGCTTGGTTGTGGTGGGCCGGGGTCTGTCATGCGCCAGCGGCAGGCGCCTGTGCCACTGATCAATAGCAGAAACAGACGGCACACATGCACGCGCCAGCGGCGACAGCCCAGAACATCCAGAGTTCAATCAAAGGCATGCGCGACCTGGTGCAACTGCCACACGGGACCAAAATCGCGGCCAGAGACCAGCAATTTGATCTAGTCCGGCAGATCGATCTGCGCAGTGAACAGAGGGTGGCCGAGGTGGTAGAGCGGCTCAAGATCGAGCTCTTGGACTGGCGCATATCGATACGTCGATATGCGTCGTCAAAGGCAATGCCCGGAATAGAGCCAATATGCTGCGCGTCTGTTCTGGGTGGAACACAACTTTCTGACAGGCGACTTTCTAACCTTCGAAAATGTAAAGTGGTCGATAAAGGTACTCTTGCGCTTTGGGCTCTGGTGGCTCAGTATCGCTGATACTCGCCGTACCGTCAGATGTGCTCCCCAGCTAGAGAGCCTCGATATCATGCCTTGAAGGCTGGACCACACGCTTTTCCCTCGCTGACGGGATATGTACCGCTACGGGCTAACCGGTGGTACTGGCTTATACTCGTCTACACGAGGAAATAGGGAACTGAGAAATCCTGCGAGGATTCCTTTGATAATATCCACGCGGCACTTGGAACTTCCAGTCCGAGGGAAATCAAGGTATATATATAGCTGTGGAGTTTTGGAATCGGGGACCCAAACGGCACGGCCTAAAAGATGTGCGAGTTCTACGGACCCTTCCGTTTTCATGGATGTGATATTTGTAATACACGATCAAGCACCCAGATAAATGCTAATATCCAGTTCGTGATTTTCCAGAGCCCAGCATGTGGTGCCACGCTATCCTATCCCCTATCCACCCCCCAAGAAATAGTTTAGGGCCATCGAATCGGCGTCATAGCGGCCATGTCCTCATCATCGCAGCCAGGCCGCAAAGTTGGCTAAGCTGGGACGCGTGGCTACCTAAATGCCCCAAAAAGTGACCAACCTACTAAGGCACCTACCTACCTAGATAGATACCGACTACGTTACTTGTCGACACATCCCTAGGCAAGAACACATTAATAAACAAAATTAACCCCGACGAATACTGCGGGAATGGTCAGTCAGCACCACCTGGCGCAAAGGCGAGGACGATGGCCAGCGACGCAACCATGGCGGCAAATGTGAGCAATGTCACCAGTATCACCGTCCCCCTGCTGGCAGGGAACTTGCCGGCCATGATCCACTTCTGGCCGCGCACATAGCGGCTATATCCGAGGAACAGGATCAGTATGCTGATACCCAAGAAAGCAGCACCCAGTGGTTTCCCTAGCTGGCGGAGTTGTTCCTGTGACTCGCTTGACGATCCGCCGTCGCCGTTGCTTAGAGAGGTGCTGAGTCGGAAGAGCTGCGTCACGGCGATGCCGACGGATGCGAATGACACCGACGTCCGCAGCCAGGCCAGAAATGTCCTTTCTGTGGCAGCCCATGTAGTCAGCAGTGCGCTGTTAATAGGGACCGTAGACGCCTCTAGGCAGCCCGTCATATGAACTGCGAGGGGGGCACTAAAAATCATCGTAGTCGGGAGGTCGAATAATTACCTAGCGCCAGATGATCTCGAGCAACGCTGCCCTTGTTGTCCAGCTCCACAGACCCAAACGAAGAGAGAGTATTTTTCAGCCATGCAGCTGGGCCGCCGCTAGCCTGGCGAGCGGCATTATCGCTCTGGGCTTCACTGTTGGCGGTGGTCGGAGGCCGCGGACTTGACCCCCTTCCGCTGTGGCCCGTGGCGGGCCTCCGGTATACCGAGCCGGCATGTCCGCCGCCGCCGCCGCCTCTGCCGTCTTGCCGGCCAGCAATGCTCACTGTACTTGTGGTAGCAGTCGTGTGGTAGTTGAGCGGTGACCTGGACTTGTCGCGCCTAGCGCCGCCGGTGCCGCCGGCAGCGCCGTGCTCGTCCTCACTACTGGTATCATCGCCGCCGCGATCCAGCAACGGCTCCATGCGAGGGGTCGTGGCGGGGTGGTCCTTCTGCTGCGTGCCTGACTCGGATATAATGTTTTTGACGCGCTCGGCACGTGCTTGACCGATCTAAATGAGGGGGAGAGCGTGTGTGTGCGTACGGGCAGTGTCAGCCACGGCGCCCGGCCGGTGCGGCGGGGATCGGGGGGTTCGGGAGTCGGGAGCCCTGACCCCAAGAATCTCTTGTATCCTCTCCTGGTTGGACCACGAGATTCGATGGCTGGAGCTTGATGGACGGTCGCCCTGGGACTTGGAGCGGCTCAAGACCGAGGCTGCGGCAGGATCGGGCGGCGGCGATGAGGGTGAGGATGGACTGGGCATGGTCACAGGGGCCAGAGGCGGAGAACTCGAGGGACCAGAAGGGGCCGGCATGTATGTATTATGTGTTATTTACTGATGGTAGCACGCATATGCTCAGCGCAGGGTGGTTGCACTGGCCGGGGCTCTGTCGGCGGCTGTCGATGACGGGATATTGCCCAGCGATTGGTGATGGCTGCATAAAGTTAGCGGCTGCTTGGCCCGGCCGGTGCGCGCTGGTAAGCTGGCCAAACGTTGTTCGTCTTCCCCACAGCAACATGGTTGCCTGTGGGTCCTGACTCGGGATTGGCTGCAGAATGCTGGGGATCAAAGCTCAAGGCTACAGCCTGCCTTGTAGCTTGCATCGTACGGTGTTTTGATCCTTCCTTGGGCTTTATTGCTGTTTATTTGTTTGTTTTTCTCTAACATGGGGTTTTTTTCTGGCGATTTGACAGCCGATCCCCCCGAGTCAAAGCACACACTTGGGCGAGACTTGGGCCTGGGCTAGCAGACGGTTGCGTGTTGCTGCTCCTGCTGGGAGAGACGGCACATTCCTTCCAAAGCACCAACGCACCACCGACAGGTACATGCGCCTCGGCCTAACAACTCCTGAGCTAGGCGCGATGCCAACGAGGCGACGCAAGGCCGCCATTGAGATTGAGCACCTCAACGGCCTGGCTCTTCTGTTTCAGATTAATATAGTGTATGCTTTCCGCATTGCGGCAGTCAACCACTGCGCTTGCTTGTTACATTCCTCCGGGCCTTGGTCAGTTGATCCTGGGAGCTGGTCCTGTGATGGGGAAATGCAGCGCTGCGACAACCACGTGCATCAGGGCGCCCGACTCCTCCAGGTGTGGGGGTATGACTGGGGTGCCGCGCAGCGCCCATCACCACACGCCCGTTTGAGCTCTATGCCAGTCGGTAGGTGACCACCTGCCTTCTCCAGAGTCCTTGGCCCTCAGGCCCAGGAATGCCTCGCAGCTCGGCTGCCAAGAGCCAGTCATACATAAACCCAACCGCCCGGCCTCGCGCTTCTGCTCCGCCAACCACTGTTTGCTACTAGCCAAGGACCGCTAGGATTGCCATCCCTGAACTTTTGCTTGTTTTCTCATAAACACATATATAGCTCCGCACGATACTGCCCACAGAGTTCTCTCCTGCCTTCTGGCAATGCCGTCGCCCCCGCCGAGGTAGTGAGAGATTTCTGCAGAGCCTCTCGGCGCCTCAATCACAGGCCCGGGAACATCTCCAGCTCCTCGCTTCCGAGTTCGTATCCGACTCGCCCATCGGTACACATGGTAGACTTGGCGTCGTACAACGCCGGCCTAGTGGCTGGCCCGCCCCGTCGCCCGTGGCGCAGGGTCCAGATCCTCGTCCTCGTGGCCGCCCTCGTGGTCGGCTCTGGCGCCGTCCTGCTCGGGCTGACCTTGGGCCTGCTTCCCCGGACTGAAGCGCTCAGCGGTCCCGCCGTGGACCTGGGCTATACCACCTATGTCGGTTCCAGGCGCGAAAGTGGCGTAAACGTCTTCCAGGGGATGCGCTATGCACGTCCGCCCGTTGGTGACCTACGCTGGAGGGCCCCCGTCGAACCGGAGAACGAGAAGGGCCCCGTGAAGGCCAAGGCTGTGAGTCTGTCTGGTGCCCTGGCTGTGCGTATCCAAGGAACTAGCACGAAACCTGTATCTAAATAAACATGTGAAAAAAAAACACGAGGGCGAGACCAGTTTGGGCCGGTCTGTCTCGCTACTGGAGCATCTTATCCAAATAATGGACAAGATGAAGACTGTCTCTACATCAACGTCTGGGCCCCTGCCGACGCTCCGCCGGACTCCAAGCTTCCCGTGTGGCTGTTCATCCAAGGCGGCGGTACGTCCCTCCTTGGTCTTGTTTTGGCCTGCCTCCTAGACAGACGGGGTCCTTCCTCCTGGCCGTACTGCAATCTCCCCCCAGTGCTGACTTCGGGGTTCAAAGGATACACTGCCAATTCGAATCCGAATTATGATGGCGAGCAAGTTGTCCAGCGGAGCAATATGAGCATCGTGTTTGTGAATTTTAACTACCGCGTTGGCCTCTTCGGTTTCCTAGCAAGCGACAAGGTCCTGAAGAATGGCGATCTAAACGTTGGTCTGCTCGACCAGCGCTTCGCCATGCAGTGGGTTCAAAAACACATATCCAAGGCAAGTCTCTCGGGATGATGCGAATTCTATAGACCGCTGTGCTCTAGTTTGGACATTGGCCATCGGAAAACTTGCATTCTAACCAGCATTCCGCAAAACTACAGTTCGGAGGAGACCCGGACCACGTTGTTCTTTCGGGTGTTTCTGCTGGTGCTGGCTCGGTAGCTATGCATTTAACGGCTTACGGCGGGCGGAACGATGGCCTCTTTGTCGGCGGCATTATCGAGTCGCTTTTCTTCCCGGCACAGCCTTACCTGTCAGATCTTGAGTGGCAGTTCGACAGGCTCATGGCCAATGCCGGCTGCGATACGGCCGAGGAGGGAGACCACATGACCTGCCTCCGTGGGCTGGACATTCGCAAGCTCCAGCAGGCCAACGTCGCCTCTCCGTTCCCCGGCCGGTCCCAGTCACCTCTCCCTCTTTTCTACTGGACACCATGTGTCGATGGCGACTTGATCAGAGACCTCCCTTATACCATGTTTGAACGAAAAGGGTTCATCGACGTGCCTCTGATTATCGGAACTGACACTGACGGTATGTCATGTCTGTCTCTCTTCTTGTCTTATATTCAGCCTCAAAGCCCCCGATGCGTGCTTAAATGCTAATGATGCGCCGCAGAGGGCTCCTACTTTGGTGCAAATGCTGCGTCCCAGCAAGAAATGCGCGAATTCATGCAAAACAACTTTCCACGGCTACGTGGCGCAGACCTTGATGGCATTCAAGAGCGGTATCCGCTTATGGACGCACTGCCCAACCACGAGCAATGGTTCCCGTCCACCTCCCGGGCTTATGGCGAGGGTGTTTTCATCTGCCCAACCGTCAACGTGCTCGACGACCTGGCCTCG
Organism: Nakataea oryzae; assembly: GCA_003049435.1. Classification (NCBI taxonomy): domain Eukaryota; kingdom Fungi; phylum Ascomycota; class Sordariomycetes; order Magnaporthales; family Magnaporthaceae; genus Nakataea; species Nakataea oryzae. The sequence continues at coordinate 26,456 of PYSQ01000214.1, read as the reverse complement.
GTGCTTCCGTCATCCGGCTCGGCTGTGAAAGTGGCAGATAACCGACCGCTGCATGCACCGGTTGATAAGGGCCCGTGGGCATACCGCTACAATGTGGAGGATGAAGAGCTCGTCGGGCAGGGCCTCGGGGTCCCTCACACGTTCGAGATACCCGCCGTCTTCGGCCCGGACAGCGTGTACGGCGCCGCGAGGAGCTACTACACGTACAACAGTCCCATCGTCCCCATCGTTATGGACTATTGGATTTCCTTTGTCAAGACCTTGTCGCCAAACGCGCTGAAGAACCCCGAGGCGCCCGTGTGGCACCCATGGGCAGCGGGAGGGTGGCGCAACAGCAGCGATGGCGTAAACGGCACGCTGAACGCTTCCGGCAGATCCTTTTCCCGATCCCGCCTATTGATTGAGACTGCCAACACACGGATGGAGGACACCCCAGCGGAGGAGGTCCGGCGTTGCGAGTTTTGGAGGTCTCTGGCCGGTTTCACGCAGCAAAGAAGAAAGAAGCGATGGTGATGGCAGTCTTCGGTGTGTGGTATATTTGAGAAGCACTAGCATATAGGGGCAGGCATATTGTCTCGGTATTCCGAGGGTAATTACTGCCGTTGAGATAGAGTTGGTATATTTATTTAAAGTGATATGACAATGTCATCTAGGACTTAAAGGCCCTGGTCACTGTTGCAGTAATGTTTACTTTTGCCGTATTGATATCCAAAACACATGGTGTGCTTGTGCGCTTCTCTTTGGACGCAGCGTAGACCCTTTACGGGTAGACGGGTCTCTGAGCAGATTCAGTCGACGAGTATTTCGATAGATATGACAAGCCTGGTATCTTGTCTTCTCCCACATCTATCAAGTACATCAAGCGCTCTCCGCCTCTCTCTGCTTCACTACAAGCTTTGACAAGATCACCTTGTGGTACTACCAGGTTGTACACAGACAGAGCTTGCAGGCCTGCTGCTCTTGTCTATGGGGCCACGTGACATCAGCGGATAGGCGATAGCCCGCACGTGTATAGATATGTAGGGCGGGCGTCCCCCACCCAGGCAGCCGTGCCTCGATTCTGAGCCATCCTGCGAAAGAATGGCGGGCAAGGAAATCAAACGCACATGCACTTTGCGCTCCCGCCGACGCTCCACGACAGTCGGGGGGGCCTCCGAGGCATCGTGTTGATTCCACGCTGTTGGTGGCTGAGAAAGAAAGAACAGCGAGCCACTACTTGGAGGGGATTCCGTCGTTGATCAAGACCCACCAGCGGGGCGGTGTTGAGCGTTGATTGGAAGGCGGGCAGCCCAGAATTTGAGCACCGCCACTCGCGCGCCCCCACCAGGCACGCAGTTTGTCCTGCGCCAAAGGTGAATCCTGGCCGGCCATCCCGATTATCGATCGGTGACCCCGTCGGCATCCCCCAGCAAGCATTTTGACTCGACGGCTCTCCAACATCTGGCCCAGCCAGTGAGGAGGCGCGCCCGCACTCTCCTTCCTCTTCCTGTTCCTCCAAGGACACCCCGAACCGAGGCTGTGCGACAGCACCCAGAGGTCACAGGGGCCCTTGAGAGGGGAGGGGGAAGGACGGGACTAGACGGGATAGGCGCGCGCCCGCCGCCAACCAGCCGCGAGAAGCAGCAAGCGGGCGCCAGGCCGGACACCCCCCTCATCCCCCCTTCCCCCTCTCGACCCACGCCCCGCGCTGTGAAACCGCGAGATCGAACATGAAGCTTGATGGCGAACGGAGAGAGTGCTCAATCGGGCAGAGGCGTCCGCTGAAGGAGAGGGAGGATTGCAGGGCGCGGTCTGCTTTGGCCGTCAATGCCGCCGCCCACCCGGCCCCACTGGTGGTGTTGAGGATTTAGGCTGACAGGCCGGTCATCCAAGCCATGACGAGCACTGACCGCGGTTCGTGACGGCATCCAGCCCCGTCAGGGGAGGAGGCATGTTCCATGCGTGCTGGTGTTTGTTTTGTTTGTGCTGTCGGTTGACGTGTTGGCAGGCATCGTGCGAGCAAACCGAAAAGGGGGGGTCCCTGGTTCTCGCCACCGCGGCTCCTTTACCAAAAACCCATCCAGAGCCGCAGCTGACCCGGCCGAAACGTCTCGACGAGGGACGAGGCGTCGGCCCTATTGCCATCAACGGCGAAAACAGGCTCGCTGGCAGCCGTTTGGGTTCGTCATCCGTCCCCTCCCGGCGGAGCACGACTCGATCTCATCGAGACGTGACGAACGGGGACGGCTGGGCGCATAACATGATCAAACCTTACGAGGCACGGGCGGCGTTCCTGTCCCTCCGGCAGCAGCCCACTTCCTTGCGCTTAGGCCCATCAAGCATAGATGGCAACGGGGCGCACGGGGACACCTCGGCCGGGCGCGCGCAATCGCGCGCATATCGGCCACGCCCGCCCATGTCGCAGCGTTAAGCGCGAGGCTCGAAACGGCGGGCTGCGGGCGTGGAGACATGTTGTTTGACTGGCATCCCCGCCTCGGCACGTGTCCACCTGGGCTAGGCGGTGGGAGGACGGATATGCAAGGGAAACCACGTATCGTGGCATCGGCAGATGCGAGGAGGGGAAGGAGGGAGGGAAAGCGGAGTGGCGGTCAGCGCCCGCTTTTGCGTTGGCACTTTGGAGATGCAGCCCATGACTATCCGCGAGATACGAGGCGGGTAGCGGCTGGCCAGCGAGCTCGGCTACGCGTGTACAGTCTGATCCGACGTGGCCATCTCTATCTGCCGCCGGGATAATGCTGTCGTTGTCGTTGTTGTTGTTGTTGTTGTTGTTGTTGTTATTGTTGTTGTTATTGTTGTTGTTGTTGCTGTCGAGGGTGCTTGCCTCGGCTATGAGCATGTAGAACTGCGGTGTAGCGTCACGCAATGCCTTTTTTTTCGGGGCGCTTCCCCTCTAGCTCGACACAGTCGAATCACATGCGTTAATGGGACCCAACCTCGATGCATGTAGATATCCAGCCATCGATCTAATAAATGCTGAGCAGGGATCCGCAAAGTCTAGATACAGAGCCAAGTCACAGATGGGTTGGTATGTACCCAAGCACCCTCGTAGACGACAGTTATCTGCGTATCTTATCTGCCTTGCTATTATCAACACACCGTTGGTGCTTACCTACCCCATGGAGGTCGGTGCCCCACAACTGCAGAAAGCGGCTTTGCTCCATGCTATGGAAGTTGAAATGTTCTGTCATCAACAAGGAATTTCCAAAAGGCTTGTGCCTAAGCATGTAATCTACAGGCCAATGGAAAAACAATGTTTGGCCAATGGCCCCAATGGTACCGACGGATCCGAATGGCATCCAAGCCTCCGTCCCACGATGGCGTCTCGTACACGGAGATTTGAATTGCCATGTGGAAATTTCATCAAGTCAAAATAAAAAGACCCGGCGTTTTTCCGCGTCACTGTCCGATGGAGTCCCCATCCAGCAGGTTTGCCAGCGTAACATTGCCCGGGATAGGCTTTGGCTTACGGGGGGGAAACGGTGTGCGGTATCCGTTTGCCGGCGTCCTTTGCAATGCGGAGACTTGACTCGCCGCAATCCCACTGCAACGTCCCCCGGCCACCGGCGCCATGATTCCTAGCCCGGCACCAAGGTACACGACAGCGCAGCCCGCCAGCGCAGCCAGCCATGGCCCCACCGGAGGGGGGCGGCGACAGCTTACGGTGTACAAGAGTTCGCCAAGGTCTCCCACCCGCGTCGTGGCCGCGGGAGATCCGATGACAAGCCCGGGGCGAGAGAGAGGGCATCTCGGATATCCATGTGTTGTTATGGCGGTAGCGTACAGCGCTCGGAGAAGACTGTCCCGTTCTCGTCCAGCAGCGGCCAGGCACTCGGTGACCCGGGTTGGGGG
>PYSQ01000214.1:0-22580 GCA_003049435.1 Nakataea oryzae | reverse complement strand
GGGGGGGGGGGGGGGGGTCGTCCTCTGCAGCTGCCGCGATAGGTCTCCGGTACCCCCAGTCCAGTATTCGATAGCCCATCCCATCCGCCACCCCCGGCCATCGCCCTCGGCCGCTCGAGCCAGACTTGGGAAGGTGGCTCAGGTAGGGTAGGTGGGCAGACGGCAATAATACGCCTGCTATGCTATCCCATGTCACGCGGGCCAGCGACCCCGAGCTTTAGAGGCTGGCTCTGCTTGGCAGCAGGCGGGAGGAGTACTGTCATTCAACAGATTTTTCATGCGTTTGGTTTCGGAGAATTGCACACGCAGCCTTTTGGATAATATTAGCAACACAATTTCGACATGAGACCGGCCGTGTGAACTATTCCGTCGAAATGATCGCCATATGAGGGAAGCGCGGCAGCCCCAGCAGGCCCCATGGTGATCAAGGGCATCGCAGCCCATCCCGCCCGCACCGCACGTCGCCCTCGCAAGGTGGGCGTGGTTGGCAATTGAAAACGGGCCCAGCGGGTGGGCTTGTCGTCGTCGGATTCTGGTTCCTGAAACCTTCTGGAAGCAATATTTATTTGCCTGCATGAGTGGGTGGAGGCGTCCTAGGCCAATCGGACAGACGCAGGCGCTGATTTATGGGGGTGGTGAGCCCCGGAAGCCCCAGGCCATTTACTCGCGCGAGCCCTCTCCCCCCCCCCCACCACATGCACCCTGCAAGAGGGTCGGGCAGATGGCCAAAGGTGGGAAAATGCGTCCACGTGTGGTTGCGCAACATTGAATTGAGCTTGGAATATTGATGGCGCGAGAAGCGCACACGGACATGGGGGCAGACGAAATGTAGACAATAGCCCGAAGGGGAACGAGATTGTCGAGAGCGAAGAGAGCCAGGTGGAATCAATCAGGACCAAAAAAAAAAAAAAGCCGCCAGGCCTCCCCCAATTTGCTGCCGGCCCATGGAACAAATAGACGAGGCGAGAGAAGGGTTCGCTTCCAGAAAAGAAGCCCTCCAGGCCGTTTTCCGTCTCACCGCGAGCGGGCCAGGGCAAATTGCATCCCGGCACGCGAATCTGCGACAGCCTCTGCGGCCCAGGAACAGTGCCCCCACCAATTTCCTCGCCCGAGCCAACAGGGAAGGGCGGCGAACCCGGGGACTTGGGGCAGATGAGGGCCCCTGCCCATTCCCAGCCCAGGGCCGCCGCCACCACCCCTGCGTGTGGCCTAGTCCCGCCATCCGGTGGTCAGTCAGCCTCTCTGGTCGTTTCCGCCGCCGCCGCCGCCGCGCGCGCTGCCTGAACCCGCCCTGTCAGCCGCGGCCCGGCGCACAACGGTCCGCACCACCAGGCGGGCGCGGGCGGCTCAGCCAGTCCTGGACACACACTGGCCGGGCCTGGGCCTGGGCTCTGGGCTGGCGACAAAGAGAGTCCCATTCTTCCTCTTCGGGCGCCTCGTCCGGCCACCGTCGGCCGTCTGCCACACCGACGGGTGGGGCGCTCGCCCAGACAAGCGACAAGAGGGGAGCGAGGGAGGGAAGGGGGTGGTGGTTTGGCCGCCGCGGCCACGACTGCCAGACGGTGAGACGGGCCAACGAAGACCGCATACAAGGTACACACACAAACACCTACCTACCTACCTACATAGATGCACCCCTACCTCAGGCAGACAGGCCAAAAAGCAGTCCAGGATCCACATGGGAGGAGACGCGCGCCTGCCTCGCTTCCATTGTTTGCACCCCGAGGTCTGGCGTGCCGGTCACACACATCGTCTCCGTGTGTTGGAGGCGAGCCCGCGCGTTTTGAGACGCGGAGATGCAGCGCGGCTCGCCTTCCCTGGGCGAGTTCGGAGGAGGTTGGTCCCCTCCCCCATGCTCCTGGCTGTCGCGGGCAGCTGGGGGTGCTGCGGTCGCTTGACAGAATCCCACACCACAAGGTGGTAAACTGTGCTGGGTCCGACAGGGCCCATGGTGGCGATTTTTCTTCTTTCTGTTGCTAACGGCACTTGTTTTCCGATAGATGAGCTTTAGGAACTAGGCCTGCTATCTCCCCTGGCAATTATGGATGGGCTCATGCTGAGGCCATCGCAGTAATGGGCAAGGCGGCTTACCACGGGAGGAAGGTGGTGGGGAGCAACGAGGATGCACCCCTCCCCCCTGTCTCTCTTCCCTCTCGCCCTCTCTCGCCCTCTTTCTCCCGGGCAGGCCTCGCACGCGGCCGCGCTTTGGAGGGGAAGGACCGGGATATTGACTCTTTGTGGGGCCTTCTCGGTCCTCAGAAGGGTTCGACGCGTCCTTGGCCGCGAGAAACCCACATGTTCACGACGTTGCACCGCTACAAGGGGGCCCACCAGCCTCGCCGCTTAATCCAGGGTACTATGAGGTGGATCTTAAGACGCCCATCTTTCATGCGGTCGGGGTGGTGGGAAATGGCAGCCCGCGAGATGTTCAAGCGTTTGCCACCGACGCCACGTTGGCCCAAGACACGAGCAGCAATAACAAAAACAAGAAAAAACCAACGCCCGGCGGGGAAAGGGAGCGCCCATCCCGCCCAGCAAGGGAGACCACAAAGTTTGCCCTGTTGGTTGTGCGATTGCGTCCTTTAGCCTGTTGTGTGTTCCAGCATTTCGTATGTGGCTTGTTTCGTACCTGCAGGAGTTCAGAGGTTCCTGCAAGGCACAGCAAATTGTCACATCCATTCCCGAGGACCCCCAAAGTCAGCCTCCGGTACGGTGTAGGTGCCCCCGACGCCCAGTGGCCGGCTTTCGTCTGGTGGACGGGCTGGAGACTGGCAGACTGGGATCCCCTGCAGGCTCCGCTCCCCCAAAACCCCATCTCCCGCTATCCCCGACCAGTTACACTGGCCGGCTTGTGGCAGCGGGTGGAGAAGGCAGCAGCGAAGGAAGACCACTAGTCTTGGCCAGTGCCCCCCTGCCCCGGCCTGCCCTGGCCTGGATAGGCGATCCATCCTCCCACCGCCTCGGGTTTGCTTCCGCGCGCCGCTACCCACGGGAAACCGACAGTGAAGGTTTTTCTTCTTCTGTGACCTTTCCTTGTTCGTATTTTTTTTCTTCAAGCTGCCCTTTTAGGCAATAGCAGCCCGACGTACCCAGCCTGCCATTGCTCTCCACTATCTCATGCACCAGCACAAGCCACCTCGCATCAACATGAGGGGAAAATATGCACGGCTGGCGTGTTATATGTAGGGAGGTGACCAAGAAGGTAGGTGTGCATGAGGGAGGAGTTGTAGGCGGTGTGCCGGAATGGCAGCAAAGAGGCCATCATACTGTCTATTGCATCTGCCGCTCGCTATCTGGCGCGGCGGATTGGTAAGTAAAAACTGGAGCGTCGTTATGCACTGGCGGTGGACCTCTTTTTTTGCGCGGCTGAAACATGATAGAAGGACGAGGGGGGGGGCGCCTGCACCAGATCGAAAGAGACTTTGACAGAGCACTCTATCGATGCAAGGCAGGGCTGCTGCTGGAATACGGAACCCGTCATGAGCAAGGACCCGTCTTGTTGGCCCGGGGGCCTAGACGGCCTAGATTCCCGCTTTTGACATGTCCAAAAAAAATCGACTCATGTACTTAGCCGGCGCGATGAGCTGGCACAGCCTAGCGCAAATGCGAGCGGGGAGCGGAACAGAAGCCACGGCTCGCCCAGAGGGTCAGCACCTTGCACTATGGCTGCCTCCATCGTCCAGACCATGCGCCGGCCCAGTCCCTCTGCCGCACGATCCTCGCAGACGCGTGACAAGACCATCGCCTTGTCCTTGCCCAGCGTGGTTGGTATGTGTGGAGATATGGTGGCAGTTTAGGCATGCACGGTGGCATGTATTGAGAGTCCGGGCGCCAGCCATTCTGGCCCTCCAGTGTGCTCGAGGGTCTCTCTGGTGTGGGTATATTGGGAAGCCTGACTGGCCGGAGGCTTCCGTCGCTAGCCCAGCCGGCCGAGCGCCTGAACTAAGCGATCATTTGTAAAGTATTTGCGCGAGGCACGGATGGGAGTGACGTGAAAAAAAAAGGTGCAGGACTCGGGGCTGCTCTGTGCAATCCTCGCACGAAAGACTTGACCAAGAGATGCCACCTCGTGCCCCGTGCTGCTCCCGTTAACGGGCCGGGACAACAGGGGAGGGAGGGGAAAAGAAAAAGAAAGGCGCGCATTGCGACATGTTGACGGCGGGCACAAGAGAGCAGTGTCTTTCCACTCCCCGCATTTGCCACTCTTGTCGGGGACCCAGCAAGCACATCGTTGAATGATTGGAACTTGACCGAGCTGCTAGTCGGACGGACTTGTGCATGAAACCCGGCGCCTCTTCCGATAAGTCACTTTTTTATGATATTGATTATTGCTTCTCCAACTATCGGGTTTCCTTCCCATGTCTCCAACGTGCTTCCTTATGCTCACTTTCTTCTTCCCGACTATCCGGCAGATCCGGGCCCTTGCTCTCCCGCCACATCACTAGTGTTTTCTACCTTGGCATCTACCCGAAGTTTATGAGGGAGAAGAAAAAAAAAAAAGAAGACCAAAACGCAAAGGCTGACGAACCCTCCAGTGTCCGTTCGCCGTCCGACTGCCCGACGGCGTATCGGGCCCGCAAGCTTGGGATGACACGGTCCATCTGGTGTTGCTTTGTGCGCGATGCGTGCCGACAAGCGGACGCCTGAGCGCGGGGACTCCAGCGAGGAGGGGCTGGGCAGCGGTCCAGGCCAAGGTCGGGCAATGCCTGCCGCAGGGTTGAACCTCGTCGCCTGCGGGAGTTTGTGCGCTGACTGATTCAGGCGTGGTGTTCTCACGTCGCGCACGTCGACCACCACCGCCTTTCTGTCGCTTTCCCCTTTCGGCTCGTTCTTCCCCCCTCAGTTGCCCATTCGAAAGAAGGGCCTGCTTCTGCATATCCTGCAAAGGTGGGTGGTCCGTGCCGCGCGAGGACGTGGAGGGTTGCATCGCGCATACACGACCTTGATTTATCCAGTGGTGGCGGGCGCTTTGAGCAATTTTTAACCCACAGCCAAAGCACGCGCGCTGTATGCAACGTGCGTCTGTTGCAACGCACCATTTTCTATACTTGATGCCCTTCGCCGTCCATGACACACACCACATGTGAGATGCCCACCTTTCCCAGCTTTGTCTGAGGCGCCTGTGTGCCTCGTCTGGTCCAAAGAAGTCGTCCCGTCCATCACCTGCGCGATCAAGTCGACGATGAGGCGCCTCATGCCAGGCGCCGTCTCACAATTAGGCAGAGCACGGTACTGGGGGCTCCATAGTGATTTATTCTTGGAAGCAAAATAGTGGGAACGCTCATGCTTCGTTCCTGGGAAGGTGTCGGTGTCAGTTCGCAGGCTGAGGAGCCTCCGAGAGGATCTCCAGCCCCTCGAAACCCTGACCCTCGGATTCCGTCCCATGTTTTATTTCCTGGGCCCAAAGGGCCGGTGGGCGCATGCTGAACAAGAAAAAAAAAACTCAATGCTCAGTCGACAGCGGATAAATCGGGCGAGGCTTAGGAGGGCGCACAGGGCCTTCCTGGTCTCTTCTATTCCCCGAGCCTTATCCGGGCTGCTGGGGGACGCATTGAGACGAGAGGCGGGGTGACCCGAACAGCAAGGCATGACGGGGGACAGAGAGAGGGACCGCTTGTTTCGTTCCTGGGCTGTGCCTGGATAGGGATCGCCTTCGTCTCGGCCTGTGCCATCAAGCGGCTGCAGGCAGAGGCGAAACGCCGCACCGGAATCACATTCGTCGCGCTTTTCGGCCCCCCACCCCCAATCCGGTAGTCGTCCGCCTTGGTTGGGCCTTTGGTTGGACGGGTGCGCAACAGCCCAGAACCCAGCGAGCGCCCGACAGACCAGACACTCGGCAGGTAGATCCTGTCGAGCACCAGAAAGTCGCCCGCCCGCCGGGTGGGTGTGTAGCAGCTGCAGGGTGATCGATGATGGGCGTTGCGCGCCGTGTTTGTCTGCTTGGCCAACCACGCGGCTTCCCTCGCCCTCCGGATTCTTTTTTTGGCCCCTCAACCCTCCCTCTCTCTCCCTCCTGCCGTCAGCCTAGTGATCCGCGGCCTGTACCTTGCATGCGTGCGTTTGCGCTCTGCTGTTCGGTCGCAAAAAAAAAAAAGACGCGGCGAGAGAGGACGAGGGCACCGATCAGCTGCGTGACGAAAAGCGCCGGGGCTTATTCATGACTGGATGACAGCCTGTCTGCACCACCTGGACTCGTGAACGGGGCCTTGCAGCACCGAGGGTAGGTGGGAGCAGGCTATTTGCTGTGATGGGTGGTGGCCAGCAGAGCAGCCATTCGCTGGCTGGGCGCACCAGTCGGCCAGAGCGCGCCGTGCTTGTGCGCGACTTTTATGCAATGCACTAGGCCACAGTAGTAGGTGTTCCCACGACACGCCCGTCCGTCCTCCCTCCCTCGCTCCCCTCCCATCCTGTCCACTGAGCCGCCAAGGGGAGGGGTCTCAGCCTGGATCGGGGCAAGGTGGTTTGCTGGCAAGCCCAGGCACCGCGGGTTTGCTCCCATGCGCCTCAATGCAAGCACATCTCGACCGCCCTACCTAGTGCGCACAGTCGTGCCACCGCCTTCGTCTGATGCCTGGTCGTGCCACACTTCTCCCAAGATTGCGACGGGCGGCAGCCAATTCGGCGCTAGCTGGCGGCCCCGTCGCCGGGCTGGCTGCCTCCACTGTTCTATTGGGACGGTCGCTGAAGACAGGCGGATGGACAGGGTCCTTCGACCCGGAGCACGATGCTACCTGCCCGCCCACCTGCCCACCTGCTGCTGCCCGCCCACCCAGCCTGCCCACATGTCCACATGCCCACCTGCCCACCTGCCCTCTCTCTCTTGCCTGCCCCATCCCAGATGCGACTTGCAAGGCAAAGTACCGGCCAGGAAGAAGCCGCCCGGCGGCGGCGGCGGCACTGGAGACTTGCCAGAAATTGGGGCACGGCTGGAGGTTGGTTGGCTGCCAAGCGGGCGGCGAATGGCAGATCCTCGTATCTCGCGCTCCTCAGCGCAGGTCCCCTCCCCCCCCAACCTCGTCACATCGACTGGTGTGCTGCGCGCACCGTGGCCAGCGATACGACGAGGCCATTGGAGGGCGCCCTCGGCGGGGCGTCCCCCAACCAGAGCAGCCAGCGGCCGTCCTGCTCGCCGAGCTGGCAGTTTTCGTCACGCTTCCACCTCCATTGACGTCGCTCAGAAATCTCTTGCACCCGCGCCATCGCTTCAGACGGCGCTACTGCCGCGAAACCTTTCTGCCACATTTTTTTTCTTCCTATGAACCTTATATTTGTCCTCCCCGCTTGCTTCCGGCGAGGCCTCCTGACTAGTATTCTTTTGATCTGGTTCGATATCCTTTTTTTCTTTCTTTTTCTTTTCTCTTGCCTTTCTTTTCGTTCGGCGCCCCAAGCGCCTGCAGATCGGCTGCTGCATGTGCATGTGCCTGCGCCGCCCTCGAGCGGTTGTCAAGAATATCTGCTGCGTACCTACAGGCTGCATGCACATTAGGCAAACAACCGAAGGTGGCATCCGAGGTGTTCTATCTATGGCATCGATATAGACACAGCTGATATGTCGCCAGGCACACACATTCAGATGGACGAACGGACATCTTATGTCAAAGTTTGCATTTGTTCTTTTTGGCCCTTTCAAATATGCGCCAAGACGCCAGAGAAAACAAGGGTGCGCCGACAAGGGAAAAGTGCGTGATGGCAGAGAAAATGAAAAATGAAAAAAAAAGAAAAAAAAAGCAGAAGAACAAAAAAAATACAGATCAATTATTACAGAATAAAAGAAAATTAAAAACCAAACCCGACACAGCGAACAAGCAAAGGAACAACCGAAAAGGCTGACAAGTACTCAACGGCTGGGCAGTACTTTCTCAAGGCACCAACCCCAGCCGAGGATCCCACGGTGCTGCCGGCGACCTGTCCAGAATTAGAATGGGCATAGTGCTGCGCCATCCAGTCCGTCGAGCGAGCCCACACGACGACACCCCCGTCAGTTGTTTCCGTCCTTTTCGCCCCAGACACGGCGACAGGGGGGTGTGGTGGCTGTCGGTGGGCCATCGGGGGTTTCCCTTGGACGCCGTCTTGCCCGCCAGTGTTCCTGGTCCACCGTGCCCTTGTCAGCTTGGGTGAGACATGCATGGTGGGTTGGATTGGCCATGGCACCCCGTTCCAGCCATTCCCATCCATCCTTCGACAGCAGGCGGACCACTCTCCGGGGAGGGGGCCCTACCCTACCCTCGCACCCAAGTCAGTAGCGTGCATGTCCGGAACAGGTACCTGCTTCCATGCGGTACCTAGGTACCGCCCACAACAGCCACACACCTACCTACTCAGGCACACCCACGCCAGCCAGTCCCAGTCCCCGTCCCCGTCCCAGGCCCTTCTCTGGCTCGTTCGAGTGGGGTGGGCTCCTGCGGATCCCGCACCGCGTAACTCGGTGGTGCGAGTCCTGGTACACTCACTCCCTGACGCCCCCCCAAAGCCCGCTTAGCACCAAGCAGCCAGGCAAGGGCCCCGGGCGGTACGTACCGATGTACCTGTGTGCCTGTCTCGTCCTGCACCTGGCCCCGGCCAAGGTCGACCTGCCAGATCGTTGTACACCCGTCGGCCATGGATGGTCGGGGTGGGTAGGGTAGGGTAGGGGTAGGGGAGCGACAGCGGTCGGCGGTGCCCACACCACGGCTGCGGTACGGTAGCTGTCTCTCTTCTCCGCGCTCTTTATCTGGCCCTCGTCCGTGGAGCGATCGTACTTATCCTCCTCACGGTCCTCCTCGCTACGCTCATTCCATTCCCACTTTTACGATCGACAAGACTGTCGACTAGGGACCTGTGATTTTCTCCTTCTTTCGGTTCTTGTTTCTTCCGGGGGCTCGCCTTTTTTGGATTTCTACATCCATGCCATTCTTTTAGATATCTTCACGAGCCCGTCCCTCCTTGGTCTCGACTTAGACACTACTTCATCTAGACCAGGCCCGCGCGCATCCTCTCCATCAACATATACTCCAAGCCTCAGCAAAGAGAGTTCATCACTAAGAGACTGCCACACGGACCAACGAGTTCATGTACAACAACACCCTACCCCGAGTCCTCGACCACTAGACAGTTCGATCCGCTCCTGTGTGATCTATACTGGCGTCCCTTCCTTCAGACCGGAACCGATCATCCCTCCTTAGGCCGCCTGCCTCAACACAACGATACTGGAAGCAACGCCCACACAAGCACTGTACAAAACACCAACCAGCCGGGATCGACTATAACATAATCACTATACGCGCGACAAGATCAAGAGAAAGATATCAGGAGAGAGAGAGTGCAACCAAGCATTTTGTGGGTGCCCACGCTCCCACCTGGCCCGCAAGAGTTGCGCGAGCAGAGAGGTCGGCGGCCGCGATGGGGGAAGAGCCCTGGTTTGCTGACGCTTTCTGAAATCCAACAGAGTCGCAATGGAGTCCATGATGGCTCAGTCCATGGCCCCGGCCTCGTTTTTCTACTACAGCCAGGAGCCCAGGCCAAACAGCCGGCAACATCTCCACGGCCACTTCGCGCCTCACCCGAGCATGCACCAGCACCAGATGCAGATGTTCCCCGTTGTGCCGACCCTGCCCTCTACGCCCATATACTCGAGGCCCGGCTCGGCCTGCTCGCAGCCCCCGGCGCACGCCATGATGCACCACCAGCAGATGGCCAAGCCCGTCACCAGCTACCCTTCAGTCATGACCCCGATGGCGTCGCCGCAGCCCATGGCCCGCAAGCCCACCGCCGTCCTGGACCACGAAATCCACGACAGCGAAGGCATCTTCTACCCGTCGACGCCGCCGCTGTCCATCTCGGGCAGCTTCATGAACAGCCCTGGCAGCTGCGACATGCTTTCGACGCCCCTGAACCCCATGTTCTCTGGTCTTGACGCCGTCGAGGGCGCGAAGCCCGAGGTCAGCTCGCCCGAGAGCTTTCCTGCTCTGGAATGGTCCAGCTGCGCATCGCCGCCCATGACTCCTGGTAAGAAGGCCCCATTCAGTTTCTTCCGAGTTTCTTTGTGCATATTTTTCGCCCTTCGTTTTTTTTCTTGCCTGCTGTGCTGGCCGCTTCTGGCGGCTTGGTGCCTGCATGGCTTGGTGGGACGCATGGCTTGGACCAACGGCGGATGGAGTCGTGGACCCACCCGGCCTTTCCGCCTGTCCGCCAAATTGGGGAAGTCGAGAGAAAGGACTTTTTGGCTTTGCCGTCTTCGGGAGAAGCCTTGGAAATTGCGCAGACCAAACCCATGCTGACCGGGATTTTGCAGTCTACCTGAACACCAAGCCCGGAAAGCAGCAGCAGCAGCACCAGAGGCCCTCGCCCCGGTTCACCAGCGCGCCCGCCCCCGAGGTCGCACCTACCGCCTCTGCCTGCCCGTCGCTGTCGCCCTCGCCCGCGCCCTACGCCCAGTCAGTCAGCTCAGACGACAACGACTTCTGCGACCCCAGGAACCTGACTGTCGGCTCTGTTGGTGTCACCATCGCTCCCGAGCTGACCACCCTGCCTGCTGGCGACAACGCCATAATCCCTGCCCAGAACTTCTCTTTTCTGCCTTCGCTCCCCCACGGCCTCCCCGTCTTTGAGGACTTCTCGGATCTGGAGTCTGAGGACGACTTCGTCAACGGCCTCGTCAACCTTGGCGGCAAGTCGGACAGCCAGTCGAGCAGGACACGTGCCAGCTCCGACGCCGTGAGCCTGAGCCTGGAGAGCTTCGTCTGCACCGACGACCTCGAGGAGCTCACCGTCGGCGCCTCCACCGAGTCATTCCCCCTGCTGCCCTCCGCCCCCATCTCCCTCTCGGGCAGCGACTCGCACACCGACAAGCGCCAGAGGACCAGCAACGGCCCCGTTGTGACCATGGCCTCCACCACCGGCTCCCCCGCCGCCGCCGAGCAGCAGCAGCAGCACACTGCGGGCAGCAGCAACGAGGCCGATGCTAGGAGCGACTCGGGCGCTTCGCACTCGGACACCCAGGGCAACGGCGTGCCGGCGCCAACCAGCCGCCGTGGCCGCAAGCAGTCGCTCACCGAGGACCCGTCCAAGACGTTCAAGTGCGAACTGTGTGACCGCCGCTTCAGGCGTCAGGAGCACCTGAAGCGCCACTACCGCTCTCTGCACACGCAGGACAAGCCCTTTGAGTGCCACGAGTGCGGCAAGAAGTTCTCGCGCTCCGACAACCTTACCCAGCACGCCCGCACCCACGGCTCTGGCGCCATCCCGCTCAACCTCATCGATGATGGCGAGGTTGTCGGCTTCCCCCACCCGCACATGTACGCAGCCATGGCCGCCGCGCACCCCGGTCACATGACCGCCGACTACGATGCCTACGGCAAGGTGCTCTTCCAAATCGCCGCCGACATCCCCGGCAGCGCCAGCGAGCTTTCGTCGGAAGAGGGCGACGACAAGAGGAAGCGCAAGCGCGCTGATTAAAGTAGTGCACCAGACAAAGACTACAAATGTCGACGCCGGCCTTTCGACGACATTTGACGCCCGGCATGACTCTCACGACCACTATACCACCACACCACATTCTCTTCTCGCGCCACCTCCCTTCTCCTGTTGCAGCCGCAAGCTAGCTTTCGGTGGCAGGGGTCGGGAGGGTCGCACACACTCTAGGGTCAGCACGCCTTTTTTAAAGGGACGGGGAATCATCATCAGCGATCAGCAAAGGGCTTGCTGCTTCTACGGCCAAAACGACATAAATGGGGTTGAGCTTTTAGCCGCAGGGCAAAACTGATAAGAAAAAAGTCTGCAATTTTTTTTTACAGAGGCAGGCCTCACGGGAGTGAGAGTGTTCTCTAACTGTATCATCACCTTGTGTCAGCGTACCAGACCAGTTGGATTCTGGATTTTTGTTGCTCTTGTTTTTTACTCTACTTTTTAAATCGTCAACACTATGATGCCACTTTTCTTCTTTCCGCCTTTGCTCTTTTGCATTTCGCGTTGTCCGCTTGATTTTCAGCGTGCTAGGAGCAAAAGGAGGGAGGGATAAGTGTATCGTTTCGCTTCGACTACTTTCCATTTCGGCTGCTTTTAGAAACAAACACTTTCACCCCCATGCCTGCCTCGCCTGCCTGTTTCGCTGTTTGCCCGATCTCCCGCCTGTCTTTGCGTGCTTCGACGTTTTTGTTGTTTGTTTTCGATGTCTACATTCCGGTCAAGGGTAGGCCGCATGGCTTCTCTGCCCGCCAGGCGAACGCACGCAGCCTCGCCACCGGGATCTAGTCGCGCTGACTTTAGGGGTTGTGGACAATGACATGATTCTCAATCTGCATCTATTTGATACCATTCTATACGACTTTTCTTCCTTGATCTTCCCCATCACGGGTTGTGCCCTCGTCCACGTTTGCTCCGGCTGCATCTGTAATCCAGCAGCATGCTTGGCCGCCGTGTTTCTGCATCAGGCCAACGTGGATGAGGTGTGTGTATGCAGTCTTTGTAGAGCTCTAGAAAAGCCACTCTCTGCTGGTATACATGAATACCCATCAAGTATCCTACTCTCTACTTACCTTTGTGCCATGTTTGTGACTCCCGGTGCTGCCAGCGCCGTCTAGTCTAGCAGGCACAGAGGGCCTTGCCAGGCATGTCGAAGCGAGGTGTGACCGAACCTGTCGCGCCCACCTGGCTGTCGCTTACCACAAGCGGACGTCACACCCCGGCAGTCATGCCGCCTCCCGCCGCAGAGGAGACGCTGGCCAGGCACGCAGCCAAACCATGTCCACGTAGCGGTTGCTCGTCGGAAGGTTCGGCCGGACCCTGACGATCTCGAGCCCGTGGCGTTTGGGCGTCCCGTCCAAGTACCTGCGCTCGGGCTGCGTGGGCTCGATATTTCTTTTTTTTTTCTTTACTTATTCCTTTTGGCCAAATGCAGGGGAGCTGGCGCTGGCGCTGGCGTTGGCGTTCCACATACACGGTAAATCCCCGCTCCGTGGGCGTGTAGGAGTCGATTCTCATTTTAATTTATCAGGTTAGTGCTGGTCGTTTTTGCTTTTCATCTTTTTGCCTTTTTTTTTTCTCTTTTCAGCTCTCCCTCTTTCCTCTTTTTTTCTCTCGCCGTCCGTGCCCCCGCTTCCTTCCAGCATCCGCACAATGAGCCAAGCGAGCCCACATGCAGATTGACATTTGACAGCCAGCCAAACGTGTCGGGAAAGGATCGGACGCCTGCCTGGATACGCGGCCCCGACGACAGGCAGGCACAAGCAATTGATTGATTCTTGACGGTCAGGCGCCCGCCTGCCGAAACGGACGGTGCGCACATCGCACTCTGCAGGCCCCATCCATCTGGGGCTCGAGATCGGCACTGACTCGATATTGCGCCTGCTTCCCCCCCTCCACCTTGGGCTTTCTTCCCCGCAGCAGTGGAAAATCGTGGTCGCCAGCTGGACCAGCAAAGATTGCTTCGCCGGAGCGAGTCCTCCTCGGGCCGCAACAACTCGCCAGGTAGTGCCTCCGAGGTGGGAAGGTCCCTTGCCGATCTGCCAGCGCACACCAGCGTCGGCAGCACAGCCCCGTGCCGGGCTCGGGACAGCAGCGAGTCTGAGCGAGCCACGGCTGCCGGACCCCCCCCAGGCGGGAAAGACGGATCGAGTATCAGCCCCCATGTGCTAGCGGCGCCCTGTCCAGACCGAATCGAGCCAAGGGCGAGAGGCCCAGTAAGCAAGATGGCGCCGCTCAATGTCATAGCCCTGGTCTCGGGCGGCAAGGACAGCTTCTTCTCGCTGCTCCACTGCCTCGCCCACAACCACCGCATCGTGGCCCTGGCGAACCTGCACCCCCCTTCCCCCGGGCCTGCTAGCGGCAGCAGTAGCCATGCGGGGGCGGGCGATGGCGACGAGACGGACCTGAATAGTTTCATGTACCAGACCGTCGGCCACCAGGTCATCCCCCTCTATGCCGACGCTACCGGCCTGCCGCTCTTCCGCCACGCCATCATCGGCAGCGCTGTGCGGCAGTCGAGGGACTATGACCCCACTGCCGAGGGGGGTGGTGCGCCCGCGGCCCAGCACCAGGACGGCGCGGGCCCAGGCACGGCAGGCCCGGGCGCCGGCGACGAGACAGAGTCCATGGTGCCCCTGCTCAAGGCCGTCATGGCGGCATACCCTGAAGCCAACGCCATCTGCGCCGGCGCCATCCTGAGCACATACCAGCGCACCCGCGTCGAGTCGGTGGCCGTGCGCCTGGGGCTCGTGCCCCTGGCCTTCCTCTGGAAGTTCCCCATGCTGCCGTCGTCATCGTCGAGTGACGACGGCGCGCAGCTGCTGCGCGACATGGCCTCGGCGGGGCTCGAGGCCCGCGTCGTCAAGGTCGCCAGCGGCGGCCTGGACGAGTCCTTTTTGTGGGAGGACGTCGCCAGCCCCCGCGGGGTCGCGAGGCTCACCAGGGCCATGGCCATGTTCGCCATGGAAAGCGGCGCCGCCGCCGGGGGCTTGGACCAGCCCGATGGTGCAGTCCTGGGCGAGGGTGGCGAGTTTGAGACCCTTGTCGTCAACGGGCCACGCTGTCTGTTCAAGAAGCGCATCGTTGTCGATGACGTCGCCAGGCGGCTCGTGAGGGAGGGCGGCGGCGCGGCCTGGCTCAGAATTGACGCGGCCAGGCTCGAGGAAGAGGAGCAGCTGGAGGACCGAGGCGGAGGCGGAGGCGGAGGCGGCGCGGCCTGGGACCCGAGCGAGCTTGCCAAAAGCATTAAACTGCTGGACGACGACTTTACTGCCGTTCTGGACTCGATCCCGGCGCCCGACAAAGAAATCGACCTGGACCAAAGCATCGCGCCCCAGGAGCCCAGCTTGGGGTGGCGTCATGGCCGTGGGCTTGACGACATGCCGCTCTCCCGGGCCGATTCGCGGCTTGAGCAATGGAACGTCGTGGCGACACGGCATGCACCTGGTGGTTTGCCGGTGCGGGAGGAGACGCAGGAGATCGTAGACCAGGTCCGCCGCCGCCTGGGCGAGAGATCGCTGACGCCCTCAAACATTGTCTCGGCCGTCGTTGTCCTTCGTCGAATGTCCGACTTCCCCACCATCAATAGCGTGTACGGCGCCTTGTTTACGGCGGCCAACCCACCCTCGCGTGTCACCATCTCCTGCGGAGACCAGCTGCTCCCCACCGGCCGCAACATCTCCGTCTCCCTGACAGTACACACCGATCCCCAGTTCCCAGTCGATGGCGGGAGAGACGGGCTGCACGTGCAATCGCGCTCTTACTGGGCCCCGGCGAACATTGGCCCCTACAGCCAGGCCATCAGCCTGCCTCTGGAAGGCATCTTTCCCCCGCAGCCGACTAGGGCGATGGCCAATGATGACGCGGAAGATCAAGGTGCACTACACTCGTCTCGATGGGCCCCCTCTTTGCGCTTAGTCTTCATCGCCGGCCAAATCCCCCTTGTTCCGGCCACCATGGAATTGCCCAGCATGGATCAATCGGGAACGGAGCGGAGCATGTTTGCCCTGCAGGCTGTGTTGTCACTGCAGCATCTCTGGCGCATTGGTGTCGAGATGAATGTGCAGTGGTGGGGTAGCGCGGTTGTCTATATTCCTCGTGGAGGAGAGGGTGATGACTCGTCGTTAGCGGTGCGAGAGAAGTCTGCGATTGCCTCGAGTGCATGGGCTCGCATACACCAACTTCCAGGAAACGATGGCCGAGATGCTGAGGATGACGGGGATGACGAGGATGGCGGGCCGGACATATGGGATCGAAAATACAACCCGGCGTTCAGAGGCTACTGCGAAAACAAGGATAAGAAACAGGGGCGACGGCTGCCCGACTGGGGGGTCGTGGACAAGCCGGGCGAGAAGCGCCAGGGCCAAGAGCCGCCACATCTCCAGGGAAGGACAAAGCAACTCCCACCCGTCTTCCTTGCCGAGGTCGAAGAGTTGCCCCGAGGTTCCGGAGCCGAGTGGCACGCCCACGTTGGGTTTTCCGGTCTGGAAGCCGGCGCCGTCGCCACAAGCTCCTGGTCGCTCTCCGACACGGACGAGAGCCAGAGCTGCAGCCAGGACCCCACGTCTGTTCCCTGGACCACGCATCAGACACTGGTAGCCAGCCCGGCAGACGTCGGCGGAGTCTTTGCCCACACCGTCGTGTCAGTGGGTGCGCCTGCAGCTACGGCCGCGTCCGTCAGCCCAGGCAACAGAATGAGCGGCCAGACACTCTCTTCTGTGCTGGCGGCGGCCCTCCAGGGACGACCATCCACGCCGGGAGCAGGTGGGGTGACTGGGGGCGACTGCCGTCCCTACCTCGTCTATCTTGACGGCAACCTTGCGTGCCTTCCTGAGACCGACGGGCCATGCGGCTCCCTTATCCCGTGCTCGTCCTTGTGGAACAAACTCGGCCAGCGGCTAGCCGCCGTGGCGCTCTACAGGGATGCTTGGACCGCGGGAGCAGCGGGCGAGAGGTAGCATGTAGTCGTGGCTGTCTCCGATATTTTGGATGCTTCTGCGGGCCGCCGCATCGAGGTGCAGCACATGTATCCACTACCTTGGCTACCGTATGTAGGTATGACATACACATGTACATAGATAGACTGGGCCGTTCCCGAGGGCGCCCCACAGCCGGCAGAGTCAGGGTCAGCATCCATCGTCCATCTCGCATTCATCCCATCGTGTCGGCAAGAGCCGACGACTGCACGAGGCGCGACAGCTGGCGACCGCTTCATCCCATCTTTGAGAGGGGCCTGCCACGCTCAGGTGAGGCATTGGGCACTGGGATGCCGAGGCCGAGATGCGCAGGTAAAGAAGTCTTGTGACGGTGGGCAGGGCATCAGGCCACCCACCTTTTAATAGATCGATGAAATTTCGGGGTCTGGAGAGATGAACCGAGGACGTTTTGGCCCGGAAACTGACTGAATGCTCAGATAAAAAATAAATAAAAAAATAAAAAAACAAAGCAAATCAAAACAAAACACAGCACGATTAGGCAGTCCACAACTCCATCTTCTTTTCTAACCGGCATTCCGCCGCCCACGGCACCTGACACCATCCAGGCCTGGAACAGGTGCAGGCCGGGTGGCAGCCTCGGCCAACCACGTCATTTGATGTGATAACGTCATCCGGAAATGGGCGACGGACGAAACATAACACGCCCAACCAGCTGCTTGGCCTGTCTCAACACAACACACCTACGGACATTCACACTCACCCCGACACACATGCACCGCAAGTCCGGACACATGTCGTAACATATAATCTCGTTCACAAACCCCAGCCCAGACGGCCCTGACCAGGCCAGCCACCGTAGAAAAAAAAGACACGCAATCGCCCGCCTTGCCGGGTGCCCTTTTTTTTGCCCATCGCACACCATGGCAGCACCCACCGATGCCGACCCCTGCAGCGGGAGCCCCAAGCCGGGCCCCAACGAGGACGGGTTCCCACCTCTGCCCCCGGCGCCCACGTCGTCGCGCCCTGGCAGCCCGCAGCTGAGCACGACGGTCGCGGGCAGCCCCGGCCGCAGGGACGCACCCGGCTCATTCGCCCGGCCCTACGCCGACGACTCGTCCTCTGAGGACCTCTGGGGCCGCCGCCAGCCGAGCCACGGCCGCGCGCACAGGAAGAAGGCCGGCGGCCGCCACCACGCACATCCCCACCGCAAGCGCCCGGCCGCCGCCGCGACGCAGCGCGCCCGCGACTCGCCCGGGTCCTCGGTCGGCTTCGGCGACGACCTGGACGAGCGGTCGTCGTCGGACGACGAGGACTCGGAAGAGGACGAGCGGCAGCGCGGCTGGCGCATCCGGCTGGCCTCGTGGAACACGCCGCTGCACCGCCGCCTGCAGACCCTCGTGGTGCTGCTGCACTGCCTCTGCATGGGCCTGTCCTTCTCCTTCTTCTGCTTCCTCTGCACCATGCCGCTGCTGTGGCCCGTCGTCATCGCCTACCTCGTCTACATCCGCCTCTCCTCGGCCGGCACCGACGGGAGGACCACGCACCGCGTCGAGTCCCTGCGCAGGTCGCGCTTCTGGTCCTACTTTGCCAACTACTTCCCGGCCAAGCTGCACAAGACGGCCGACCTGCCGCCCACGCGCAAGTACATCTTCGCCGTGCACCCGCACGGCATCATCTCGCACGGCGCCTGGGCCGCCTTTGCCACCGAGGCCCTCGGCTTCTCGGAGAAGTTCCCGGGCATCACAAACAGCCTCCTCACGCTCAACGGCAACTTCAAGACGCCCTTTTACCGCGAGTACCTGCTCGCCATGGGCCTCATGTCCGTCTCGAGGGAGTCCATCGTCAACACCCTGACCAAGGGCGGCGTCGACGGCGAGGGCATGGGCAAGGCCGTCTCCATCGTCATCGGCGGCGCCCGCGAGGCCCTCGAGGGCCAGCCGCGCACCATGCGCCTCATCATCGAGCGCCGCGGCTTCTGCCGCATGGCCATCCGCACCGGCGCCGACCTGGTCCCCGTCCTCATGTTTGGCGAGAACGACCTGTACGCCCAGTGGGGGCCGCGCGACCACCCCCGCTTCCACCGCTTCCAGAAGAAGGCCCTGGCCATCATGGGCTTCTCGGTGCCCGTGCTGCAGGGCCGCGGCGTCTTCAACTACGACTTTGGCATCCTCCCGCACCGCCGCCCGCTCAACGTCGTCGTCGGCGCCCCGATCAAGGTCCGCCAGGAGGGCCGCGGCGCCGGCCCCGACCTCGAGCGCGAGACCGAGGACCTCCACAAGCTATACGTCGAGAACCTCGAGGAGCTGTACCACCGCTACAAGGACGTCTACTTTAAGAACCGCAAGGAGGAGCTCGTGTTTGTGGACCGCGAGTGAGCCGGTCGGGCGGGGCCATCCACACTAGCTGCTTTTTTTTCTCACCCTCTCTTTTGTGCCAACATTTTGTCGCGTAGCCGCTTTTATAGACCAGAATTTACCATGTCATCTCTTCATCGCTTCGTCGGCCGTCAGGCGGGCCCGTCAACATGCACAGAACATGTCCGAGGCGGATACCAGCATACATACACATGTGAGAACAGTGCGTCGCCGATGCATTTCCAGACGAAATACGGGCCACCCCACGAGCCAGTGATGATGATGAATTTTTTTCTTTCGGCCGCCGGATGGCCCAATGCAGATCTAACCTCTCTGTTTGCTGCCACACAAGGTGGAGGGGAAAAACCACAAGGCCAACGGGGTGGCACCTCTTCTCCCCCTCGACGGAGAGAGTTCCAGGGGGCTGGTTGTAAGGAATATATAATACACTTGTTCAGCCCAACTTTGCCCATGAACAAACAAATGTGCCAACGAGCGCAAGAAAAGAGGCAAGAGGACGACTTGGGAAGAAAGAAAAAGAAAAAGAAAAAAGAAAAGCGTAGAGAGCTGGCATGCGAGGTAAACACCTAGGAAACAACGGACGATACGGAAGCAAAAAAAAAACGAGCAGATAAGAAGAAAAAAACATAACCTCCGAGGCCGCATCTCTCTCTATCTTCCCAAGAATTCTTTTGTGTGTGTGTGTGTGTTTTTTCTCGCCACAGTCCTCTCGCATGTGGATAGACGAGCTGTCCAATCCGGACGGCCCGAAAGAAACAAGGAAAGAAAAAAAACCGACAATGCTTTAGAGCGAGCGCAGATGAATTGGTAGAGCTGGAGAGATGGAGCCAGAGATGCTTTATCCAGCCCATCCACATAGGCAGACGACATCCGATCCGTTCCCCTTGTATCTCGTGCGGTGCAAAAACAAAACAAAACCAAAACCAAAAAAAATGATAATGTGTGCCTTGTTCCATTCCCTGGACATCAACACGCACCCACCCACCCACCATCTTGCTTTTTTTTCCTCTTCCCTTGCCCTTTCTTTGACCTTGCTCTTTTTTTTTGTGTGTGTGTATGTTTTTTTTGTGCGTGTGTGAATATCCTTGCTTTTGTTTTCAATGCTTTGGACCATTTGATTGATCCCACATCCTCTCAATTGCTTGTCTTAGCGCGCGCAGCGATTTGTCAGTGAAGCCCTCCCACCGGGCCAAAATCTTTCATGATTCCCACTCCCCTCTTCCGTTTTAAAGTATAAGCAGGTGGACAAAGTATCGATTCGAAGCATGACATTGCTGCCGGTCGATTCGTGATGAGGAGAATTACATTAGAGCAGACAGCGAGAGGAAAAGAATCCGGTTTTCACGGATAAAGAGACTTTCCCGCGTTGCGCGCTGGTTTTCTTTTTTTTCTTCTTCTTTCTCTTTCTTTCCTGCCTTCTCGTCTCGAGCTGTCTCGTGTATATTCGCCGTGCCGCGCAAGGACCCGTACCCGAGCCCAGGTTCCCATGGGCGTGCCAGCTCGGCTGGATAACAGTGAACCCAGGCGTGTGCATGGTGGAGGAGGATGAGGAGGAGGAGGCTTATTCTTTGGGGATCCCTTCTGACGACACCGCCACCTCTTGTGGCGACGGCGGTGGCTGCGGCGACTGTGGCGGCTCTGGCAGCTGTGGTGGCTGCTGCAGCTGGGTATCGGCGTCGCTTTCGCGGCTGGCCATTGCGCTCTCGTTGCGCGGAGCCGCCAGCTGCTGGCGGAGGAGGCTTAGTTCCTCGCCGAGCTGTGTCATCTTGGTCTCCTGGTAAAGCACCTGGTTCTCCAAGGCCGACTTGGCAGCTTCGAGGCCGGCCACGCGATCTACCAGCTGCTTTATTGCCGCATCCACCTTGGCGTCCACCGAGGTGATGTAGGCCCAGAGGCTCTCCTCGCCCGAAGCGAAGAGGTTGGCCGAGCCGTCTCCGCTGCCGCCGTTCTGGCCGTGGCCGTGGCCGAGGCCGCCGGACGCTCTCGAGTGCGCGCCCGCCGCCATCTGGTGATTGACGCCGCCAGATGGGGGAGCGGGCCCGAGAGCGGTGGATCCAGAGGCGCCTGCTTGAGTGGGGGTTGCGCTGATGTAAGTGACTGTATCTGACATGTCCATGCTGAGATACGGCGGCGGCGTACCTGGGGCACCCGGCTCCTGCTGCCGGCTGTATGCCTGGGCCATTTGTGCCGTGGTGCTGGGCGACCGCTGGTTGCTCGAGTTGGCTTGCGCCGCCTCGTGGCCGAGCTGGACGGCAAGAGTGCTTCCCGGGCTGAGCGCCTTGGGGCTCTCCGTCATGGCTTCAAGATTGGCAAATGAGCTTCCGGAACCTGCCTCTCGAGTGCCCGAGGGGGGGTAGTGGTGGTGGTGGTGGTGGTGGGTGGGGTCCGATGCCGGATGTTCTTGCGGGCTTCCGCCAGTACTCGGCATGGTACCATGCGTTGCCACAACTGCGCTGGCGGTCGTGGCGTACGACAGGGGCGTGGCGCCGGACAAGACAAAAGAAAACTCGGATGAAGGTGAAGACAAACCTCCTGTGGTCCCCTGTCTCGCGACAGTTTGGGGATACGCTCGCGCGTGGGCGCCGAAGCCGTCGGCGGCAGATGCGACGGCGACGTGTTGGCCCTTGACGCCGGCCGACATGCCGAGCCGCCTCCGGTCCTCCTCCGTCATGTCCGCCTCGACCGCATCGTACAGGACCCCCGACATGACGCTGTCGTCGCCCTCGTGGACGACCGAGTCGTCGTATTCATCGCCGCCAAAGCTGCCCATGCTGGCGCGTCGTCCGGCGCAGCCACCGGCTCCCTTGGCGTGCCGGGCCAGGGCATCGCCGCGCGCAAACTTGCGGTCGCATTTGGGGCAGATGTGCGGCTTCTCTCCGGTGTGCAGCTTGCTGTGCCGCTTGAGGTCGTGCAGGCGGCGGAAGCGCATCTGGCACGTGTCGCACCCGTACGGCTTCTCCTGGCTGTGCGTGAGCAGGTGGCTCTTGAGGTTGTGGTGGCGAGTGAAGACGGTTTCGCAGTAGGGGCACTTGTGCTTCTTGGACGACGGCGAGCGCGGCACAGAGTCCGGGTGCTGCTGGGTCGACGCCATCGGCAGGCTCATGCCGCGCTGCGGAGGCGCTGGTGCAGCCATGGAGACGCCGGGCGGCAGGATGCCGGGATATGAGTAGGCCGTGTTCTTCTCCTGCGTCTGCGCATCAGGCTGCGCGACGTAGCTCGCCTGGGGCTGGTCGCTGCGCTGGTCGATGTCCATGGGGGCAGGGCTGTCGACGACGTGTGCCGGCGCGGCGCCGCCGCCGTCCAAGGGGTGGCTCGACGGCGCGCTCTCGGCGCTTGCTTCGGCTGTGGGTTCTGGCTTGGGCAGCGCCTGGGGCGCAGGCACGACAAGCTGAGTGGCGGGCTTGGCGCTTGCCAGGCCAGGAGAGGCCGGCTGGACGGCGGGTGCCTCGGGTGCTTCGGGCGCGTCTGGAGCGTCCTGGGCGCGGCTCATGGCCATGGTGGCCGACATCAAGACGTCGAGCACCCTGTGGCTCGGGTTGTCGCTAATGCCGGCGGCCTGCCTGGCATCCTCGGCCTTGCGGATGCGCTCCTCCTCGTCGGCGAGGGCGCCGGTCAGCGGCGCAGGGGAGTGTCTTGAGGCGAGGCCGAGGCGCTGGACCTTGGAGGGTGAAAGGTCCGGGTTCGCGGCGGCGGCCGAGGCGGGGGACGTGGGCGTGGACTCGCGAGGCCTCTTGAGCGAGTTTGAGCGCGGGGGGTCGGACGCGAACAGGTCGGCGGCGCTTAGTGCAGCGGCGGCGGCGGCGGCGGCGGCAGACTGGGTGGCCGGAGG
>PYSQ01000213.1:3576-52884 GCA_003049435.1 Nakataea oryzae | reverse complement strand
CCCCCCACTTTTGTGATGGGCCGCCTCCATCCAGGGGCTGGTAGCATCCAACAAACAATCCTGAGAACTCGTCGCAAAATCACAGTAAAGTTTTCCTGTGACGATCCTCCCCACCCCTTGAACACTTCGGGAGACTTTTTCCTTTTTTATTTTTATTTTTAGGGCAGTAGTCACGAGACCGCAGGATCCCAGCGCGGCTTTGGGGGTTTCGGCAGCTTCTTTAGATTCAAGGCGGGGGGGGTAACGGTGACTAGGTAGGCAGGCCGGTGTGTACATGGGTAGGCAGGGAGCAACCGAGACTTTTCGGCACTCGGCACCCACCTGCTGGGTGGGCTGGGTTGCTGCGCACACAGCCTCGACGCACACACTACGCCAGGCTCCTGGGCCCGCATCAGGCATCGCCACGACGCAGGATCTTGTCGATGCTGCTCTGGCTGTTCTTCGCCGTCGTCTCCAGGTAGTGAAGCCGCTTTCCCAGGCCCTCAATGTCCGTCTCGAGATCCTTCACCTGCTTGCCAAGCTTGTCATTCATGGCCGACACAGGAATCGAGACGAACCTGGTGCCAGACGAGGGCGCCCGAGGGGAAATCCATGGTCAGCATCCAGACCCAGCTGGTGTTTAATGGGCGAGGGCATGTGGTTAAAATGGTCGGGCACCAACATTTTGCCCAGCCCTTCGTAGACGGGAGTGTCGGCCGGGAGCGACGAGATCTCGCTCCGGGTCAGCTGGGCAAGCCGCATCTCGCGCTGCCTGGCCACCTGCTGGCTCCGGATCATGGTGATCTGCTGCTGCGCCTGGATCGACTTGAGTTCGATCTCTTGGATCAACTGTTTTTCATGCACACACCGCCGTGCTCCCTGTCGTCAGCACACGGCTATCACGTAGCTCGGTCCGGGCCGCCGGGCAACGGTATGGATTGGATGCAAAACTCTGGGGTCGAGTGAGGGGCCAGGTAGCGGGAACGCTTAGCCGACTTCTTTAATTCCTTTTCTTTTTCTTGTCGTGGGGGCTCTTCCTCCTCATTGCGATTCTGGATGGTCAGGGTGCGGGCTTACCTTCTGCAGAGCCTCATTTGATATCGACATTTTGCCGTGGCGTTGGAGGGCGGCTGGTGTTTGCCTTGGCCGAATCGCGCGCAGCCTGCGTGTGGAATCTGCCGCCCGAGGCTCAGACTGCAGACGGAATCCGAAGAGAAAGGTCCTGCGCGCGGGATTTGATTGAATGATGGCGTGCTGGTCAGTGCCGTCCGGCTGCGTGTGCACTCGTCTCCCCTTTGTCGCTGTGAGGGATGGAGTCGGGTGGCAAGCTCAAAATTCCCACAGCCGCCCCGCATTCCTGATTACTGTGCTATCCATGTGGCGGGATGCTATTTCCACCTCCCCCATCCCAGCCTGTCGCCGCTACTGGGGGGTCCCAACGAACACCCGACATCAATACCTGCCTACCTAAGGGTGGGTATGTATCCATGCACCCCGGCCATCAAGTTCACAACGCTCGCAGCATAGCATGTCTGACCAGATCCTGAAAAGGAGGGGGAAATACTGTCGGCATTTCCATGAATAGCACATGATTTGGTGATAAATATTGTCAGAGGACTTGGATAGAGTGGGCAAGTCAATCTTTTTGCTATGGCAAACATTTTTGATGCAGAGATTTTCGTGTTGTGATAGTGGGACACAAATTTCTTCAAAATCGACACATGGAGCTCGACATCAACATCCTTTCGTGTGCGCACCGGCTAGACTTCCATCTATTCCCGCTTTTTCCTGGCAACCCGAACTTGATCTGATACTGGAACCACCTCCGGAACGGCGAGGAATGTCGTACGCTGGAGCATGAGCTCATTCTCTTTCTTGTTCAGACAGGATTCCAGAAGAATCCTCCAGACGATGAGGTTGTAAGCTACAAGAAGTCAGGTCAGTCATCCCAAAACGCATTACTCTTGGAGGGGGTCTCGTTTGCAATAAATGCCCCGTCTTTCCGGAAAGCGAAGGCCAGTGACGTACCGCCTGTTCTCGGAGAATAACCAGCCTCGACGTTAGCAACACATGACATGAGTAGCCAGGCTTGTTCATACTCGACTAACCTAGAGCTGTGAACAAGTGCCACCAGCCATGCCCTTCCAGGACGATGGACCATGGGAGTAAAATGCGCGACCTCCACGAGATGAGATGACGGCAATAAATATTGTCCAGGTTCCAGAGGGCGAAGCCAATCAGAAACAGGGAGACGCCTGTCATGGTAGTTTGCGACCACGCGCAGCCATGGCCTGTCAGCTAAACTCGCAGGCTGACGGCAGGTCCTAGCCCGTTCGCTTCGGAGAACTCGCACCTGTAATCACAAGAGAATTCATCTGTCCCATTATCTTGTCTGCTTTGGCCGGGCTCCTTTGGCGAAGCGCCGGCTCCATCTCCCACTTGGTAACGTAATAACCCCTGAAGACGAGAGCTATCGTCAAGCTGGCATATGCAACCTGGTGAAACACTGGGTTCTTGGTTATGTGATAATAGACCTGGGCCCAAGTTAGTTTGACACCCAAAGTATAACGTAGACCATGCGGCTGCTCACGGTAATAAATGCGGCGAGACCAGTTAAGGCGGAGCCGAGTAAAATGGAGAAGGCTCTTGATCTGCCGTAAGAAAAAGATGCGTACCCCATTATACACGTCGTGTATATCATGGGTAGCTCATCGGCAAGCTGCATCGAATCTGAGAGAGATAAAGTCCCAGGTTAGCCGGGGAGCGCAACAGCCGATGCAGAGAGGAACCAGGAGTGCGACCAACACTTCAGAGTGGTGTGGAAAGCCATGGAACCGAGGCCGACCACGATATACCCAACGAAGCTAAATGCCAGGATGCGTGAGTGGCCATAAGAGAGACAATTCCAAATCCCCTTTGCACCCAGCCACATGAACATCAGGTTGCTAAACGTGTTGACGAACTCCTATAATCGAGAAAAGTAAGCAACTCATGACCGAAACAGATATCCAGTGCGGATAAAGTAGCTAGAGATATCCTTGTACAGGAGGATATAAAGATTACTGACCGCAACGTAGTGGGTGACGTTGTAGTCCTGTAAGTTCGAAGGCATGCGGTGTCAGATGGTACAGCGAGTGCATGTATATATCCCGCGCTACGCCGCCAGGGCTTTCCAGCTAGACACGGGGTCAACTATCTCACCTCCTCACACCAATTCAAAGTAGACGTTTGGGAGCCCCAGTAGCCATCACGGGCCTCTCGGTATGGGAAGCGGTGCGGGATCCCATACAGGAACCCGGCCTCGTACATTTTGACGAATGCACAGGTACAAGCCCTATAGGCGATGGAAGGTTCACCTTCTCGGCTATGTGGTGAGTGAGGATATATCCTACTACAGGCCCGAGAAAAACCGGGGTAGCTAGGTAGGTGCCTAGGCAATATCGAATCTAGCCAAACTGTCGTTGAACCCAACCCAACGGTGGGGTTGCAGCCTCAGGTTTCTTTGGGTGTGGTATTTGTGACAGTGACAGAAGGGTGGCGCCGATTGCCGAGTGCGACGTTAGAACTTCGTGCTGGACGAGGATGATCGACCATAGACCGCGAGTTTGCGAAGGCCGTTACAGTGCAGGATGGTGCAGCCGAGGTTTGAGAGGCTGAATTTGATTTAGTTTGGACAGGAATAACCTGTGCTGGGTGGATAGCCTGCCAGGCCTCGTGGCTTACGAGAACAAATGCGTCATATCCCCGGGCGGAATTGGATTTCAAGTCTGAATGCGGCCAGGGGTGAAGAACAAAAACAAAACCAAGGAAGAGAAGGAAGAAGCGAATGATATTGGATAGAAAACCAAGGCACGGGAAAAAAAAGAGAAGATAAGAAGAGCGAAAGAAGAAAGAAAACGAAAAGGAAAAAAAGCCACGACAGCTGGAGCCGAGGCACGCACACGCCCACGGCCAAGCGACGCGCAACACCCAAACGAACCAGGCCAACATTGACCTCAATTAACCAACCAACCCCCAGCGCTTTCCGCCTGATCCGTGAGTAGCGGAGCCCAGTGATGGCCAGGTGCTCTCCGACACCATTGCGGGGACTGTCCGCAGCAGGGTGCTGACTGTGCCAAATGATGTGTGTGCCTGGGCAAGCCCCAAATGGAAGCCATGAACCTACTCGGCCCGTAAGTGGTGGCTTTAAACTGTGAAGTTCGCTGCGTGCAGCAGTAGGACGTCCGTTTCGTTTACGCAGCCAGGCCTAGCCTAGGGTCTAGATCATAGCTTCCGATATCCGGATAGATTTCGCGCCTGTGCAGGAACATCCCAATTAGCTGGGCAGGGTAGCCGTCAAGTTTGCAGGCCGTTGAAGCACGGGATTTTGCCGAGACTGCATTCCCATCTAATCTTTTGGTGCATTGCCCAATACACTGTCCTGGTGCGTATACAGTTTTCATGGACGGGGTGAGATGGATGGCCATCTTGTATCTATGCAGCTCGACGCACAACATTTTCTACCAGGTGTGTGCGACGCAGGACAAACCGGGGCAAACAGCCACCAGAAATTTGCCAGAAATGGAAACTTTTCCTCAGCTTCATCACTCGAGACCGTATCACATGCCACAGTGGCCCAATGCGGAAAACCCGGACAACCTGGATAGCCGCTGTGGGTCGTTTCCCTGCCTTGTGGGCGGCGGAAAGGAGCGCATTTTTGCCCACCAAACTCTTGACAGTTGGAAATAGGAGAGAGATGGGGCAGAAAGAAGGGGGAAAAAAAGAAAGAGAAAGGGAATGGAGATAACGAGGGGGGAAGGGCCAAGATGCATTGATCCTTCGGTCTTGTACAACACAGAACCGCCAAGGTCGAGCACAGCCGTCGCATCGTGGGAAGCTAGAGGAGCGCGCGCGAGCCACTCATAGGTCGCGTCACGACGACAGACCCGCCGTGGAGTGCAAGGCAGCAGACGGACGCTGCAGGGTCTCTGGGCCGTCGCCATCAGCCTCAGCCGGCCCCGGATTCCGGATTGACCAAAGTACAAAACTGAACAGGCAGGCGCATAGAGGACCATCGCTCTAGCCCACTTAGACCCAGATGACTTGAGTATCTGGCTACTGGATCCAATTGTGGCGATCGCACCAGAGAAGAAGACTTTGGGATTGCTGACGGCTCTATTCGCTTGTCTTTTGGTGCTTTGGTGGTAAGTAAGCGTTAGACGGTGGTTTCAATCCTCATCGCTCCCCGCCATCAAGGTACCAAACCCAAGAATAATTAGATCACGAAAAAAAGTGGACCCGGTGAACCTCAGCTCGAGCGCAATCCGCCCTCCAAAGTCCACTATCCTCCAGCAGAGGCGCGCTCGATTCGTCTTCGGCTCGCGCTGGCCACGGCAACATCGATACGAGAGAACGAGGGCCATCATCAGCCATAACCTGTCTGTGCCCGTGTCCGGGTCGAGCCAGGCCACCAAATCCTTCTAGCCCAGCGGGGACTTGCTGCCCCGTGGCCTCAACTTTATCAGCGCATGCATCATGCATCATCGGCAGCCTCGTCGCAACCCTTGACGCCAGTTTCTCCTCCGCTGTTCATTCTCCTCCACTTCTCCCTAGGCACCGCCAACGCACTGCCTGCCATCTCCCCTTGGTTGATGGCTGTAACGTCCCCGACTCGATCTGTCTTTTGCAGCTAGGGAGCCATGGCTGCAAGATGGGGCTCGTTGTTCCAGCAGGCCGTCACTGGGCTCGAGGCGCGCCTTGACACCATCCTGGCCGACGAGGAGGAAAAGGCCAAGGCAAGCCAGGCCCAAGCGACGGCCAGTACTGCAGCCTCCACTGCTGCCACTGCCGCTTCGTCGTCGGCGTCGGCGTCGGCCCCCGCTCCAGCCTCGGCGAAATCGAGTCCATGTAGGGCGCCCTTCTCTTCATGATTTGCGCTTACTTGTCCGAATGCATTTCGCTGAATTGAATCGCTCGTGTGATCCCACCAGCCCTCTCACGTTCCGGGTCAACAAACAGGACGCAGGACAGACTGCAGGAGAGGCTTGCGAGAGCCGTCGCGGCCAAAAATGCTTCAGCCGGGGCAAAGCCCTCCGAACATTCACCGTCGAGGCAGTCCTTCACTGCGAGTCCCCGCCAAAGCCTCGATATCCCCAGCCGCGCTTCGATCGACGGCGGAGATGCCGCTGGAAAGACAGCTCAAGACTCGACATCCCGCCGAACATCCCAAGACACATCCAACCGCCCATCTCTCGACACAGCCGACGCCGACCCCGCGTCTGACCCACTAGCGAAGGCCGCACCCGTCGCGGCGGCGAACGACGCAAGGCCTGTTGGGCAGGAACCAGCAAGCGATGCACCAAGGAAGTCGACCGACTCGGGGCCGATCCCCATCTCCGTGACAGCGGCAGACGCAGACAATGTACAGGCAGCGGATCCCGAACCCCGGGTCAGTCTCGCAAAGCAGCCAGATGATGTTCCAGACGACGTCCAGAAACAACACCAGGAAGAGATCCACCACTATGTTGAAAAGATCGACGCACTTCAGTCCAAGTTGCAGTATCTCGCCCGCGAGGCGGCAGACGCTGCGAAGAAGTCGATGCAGGCGGCACCGTCGGGCAGCTCCGAGAAGAAAATGGCCGAGAAGGATCACCAGATAGCTCTGCTCATGGAAGAGGGAAAGGCCCTCGGGGTCACAGAACAAAAGCACAGGACCATCATAAAGAAACTGCGCGCCAAGATTGCCGAGGACGAAAAAGCAATCAGCGATCTCAAGGCTGCAGTAGCAAAGGCCGAGGCCGAGGCCGAGTCACAACGAAGACAGGGACGTCGGGCCAACGACCTGGAAAAGTATCACGAGGAGTCTCTCAAGAGGATAGGACAGCTCCAGAAGGATATAAACACCCTTCGTACTGATTTATCGTCCAAAGATTCAACCATAGCCGATCTGAAGGTCCAGCTGCAACAAGCAAACGATAACGCAGAGTCTTTGAACGCCAAAGTAAACCAGGGCGCGCTTGAAAAGGAGAGGCAGCGAGTGAAAGAGCTCGAAGATGAGGTCGCGACATTGAAGGTGGAGAAGGACCTGGCAGCCGATAGGGCCAAGGCGCAAGCCAACGAGCTCAGGGAGAAGGCAGAACGGGCCACGGAGCGGGCGCGCGTTGTCGAGGCTGAGCTCAAGGCCGAGGCACAGGCCATGGAGAGTAAGCTTGAGGCGATGCGCACTCGTGCCGAGGAAACCAGCTCTGGAGCGTTGGGTGACTCCCAGGCCAAACTTTTACGACAGGTTGAGACGCTGCAGACCCAATACGCCATCGCCAGCGATAACTGGCAGGGGATCGAGGCCACTCTCCTGGGGAGGATATCGAACCTGGAGAAAGAGAGGGACGAGGCTCAGCAACGGGAGTCTGATATGAGAAAGAAGGCCCGAGAAGCGGTAAGACAGCCACAACCCCCAGTGCGCCAAACAACAAAGTTTTTTCTTCTTCTTTTTCTTTCTTTCTGGAGGGATGCGTGGTAAACTAACTGGGATACTCATTGTCATGTAGGCCGTTCGCGCAAAGCGTCACGAAGAAGAACTGGAAGAAGCTCGGTCAAAACTCCCCACGGCTCAGGAGGACATCGAGTCGT
The DNA here is from genome assembly GCA_003049435.1 of Nakataea oryzae. Classification (NCBI taxonomy): domain Eukaryota; kingdom Fungi; phylum Ascomycota; class Sordariomycetes; order Magnaporthales; family Magnaporthaceae; genus Nakataea; species Nakataea oryzae. The sequence goes on along the minus strand of PYSQ01000213.1, from coordinate 45,297 downwards.
ATCAGAAGCAGCTAGAAGCGCTGAAGAAGCGCGCCGAGCAGGCCGAGGCAGCTCTACAGGAAGCAAGCGCCGACTTTGACAAGCAGAAAGCGGCCTGGAAGGAGGAGCGGCGACAGGGTGCGGGCAGCGGTGACCGGAACGCAACGGACGACCGGCGTGGGTGGTTGGAGGACCTGGCGCATCAGCAGCCATTCCGGAGCAATAGTCGACCCGACTCGCCCTTGCTCTCGCCGCCGACACGGACATGGAGCTCAGACATGCTCGGTTTTCAAGCCCTCTCGGGGAAGCTCCGAAAGCCCTCGGCCCCGTCCAGCAACGGCGACGGTGCGGGCGACAGGGGAACCATGGGCCGTCGCCCGTCGGCACAACCGTCGCACAGGCCGTCAATAGCATCAAGCATAGCGGGCAGCTATCACCTAACCCCGGCGTCAACATTTAGTGCATCGATCGAAGCCCTACCGGCTTCTGGGGCACACCCGATGGACCAGGAGGAGATGGATGGCGTTGAGACGGAGCCGACACACCAGGTTGTGCAAGACATGGTGTCTGTCAGCACAGTTGGAGCGGGTCCGTCGGTGCAGCTGGTGGAGCGCATGAGCGCCCAGGTGAGGCGCCTGGAGAGCGAGCGGGTGGCTGGGCGTGAAGAGCTTGCGCGCATGTCCAAGCAACGGGACGAGGCCCGGGCCGAAATCGTGGCGCTGATGCGCGAAATAGAGGCTGGCAAGGAGGCGCGCGAGCGCGTCACAAAACTCGAGGCCGAGGTGGCCGAGGTCAACGCCAGGTACGAAACGACGCTCGAGATGCTCGGCGAGAAGAGCGAGATGGTCGAGGAGCTCAAGGCGGATGTGCAGGATGTGAAGGCCATGTACAGGGATCTAATAGAGAGGACCTTGAAATGAGGGCGGGAGCAGAGAGCCTCGCCCAGGTAAACATGCCTGGCAAGAATGGATGGGGAGTAGGGAGGCACTTGTCTCTTTGGTCTTGATGCCAAGGCCTGCAATCCTGCTCTTTCATGTTGGTTTATCTACTACTTCCCATGCCTTCTTTTCTCGTGTTTCTTATGGAGCTATTCCTGTGTTTTAAAACGACCTTTTCTTGCTCGTCCCCGTTTACCATTATCAGGGCCGTCAGGATGATGGGCCAATCTCAATGCCTTCACGCTCAGCCACCTGCTCAATGTATTTGCGAACCGCCTTGTCAGGGGCAAGATCTAGCGCTAAGCACCCGTCCACGTCTTTCTTGTCTGTGCTGGCCCCAGCTTTGAGAAGAGCTACAGCAGTGTCGCCTATGGAGAGAGTCGAGGCAGGAAGAAAGAAAAAACGTATCGTTGTCAACAAAACCAAACGCCCGTTGGTTTCACCAGGGACACAACGGCTCGGGTCGAGACTTACCATGGCCCTCGGCGACTGCATGATGCAGAGCTGTCTGCCCAGAACTATCAGTTGCGTCGAGCGGACTCTTGCCCGCCTTGAGTAGCAAGTTCACCATCGGGGTGGAGCCGATGGCCGCGGCGCGGTGGATGGCGTACTGGCCGCGGCGGTCGCGGACCCGGGCGGAGGCGGGCGGCTTCTGTTCCAGCAGCTTGCGCGCCACATCGAGGTTGTTTTTGGAGGCGGCGAAGTGCAGGGCCGTCTGTGGACGGGGCAGGAAACAATATTAGCCCTGCACGGTGCTTCACGGGCAGCACAGGGCCCAGCGGCACGGCCTCGTTTGTTCCCTTACCTGGCCGCTGTTGTCTGGTAGATAGGTGTGGCTTTTTGTCAGTCGAAGGCCGGCGGAGGACAGATAACACATTCGAACATACTCTTCTCGTTGACGTCGGCGCCCTTGGCGAGGAGGAGGTCAACTAGCTTGTCTCCGTCCTTGACGCTCACAGCGATCATCAAGGGAGTCCAGCCGCTATCGTCCTGCAAAGCAGACCGAGCTTCCACGATCAGCAAGCATGCACATGACCCCGTAGATATACACGTATATCCAAGTAGGCGGGTGGCCACTTGTATGGCCTCCTGGGTTGACTGACCCGGACGTCAGGGTCGAAGTCCTTCTGAGCCATCAGCAGGTTTGCGATCTCCAGCTGGTTTGAAGATGCGGCCCAGTGGATCGGGAGCCTCCCATCATCGTCTTTGCGATTTGCCGCCTTGGGATCGACCTTGTGAGGACAGGCATTAAGCAAGGCGTTAGTGTGAGTTGTCCGCCACCCTGTCCGGTGTAATCACTGTGGTTCAAGGGCAGGCTGGCCTTATCGTACATTGAGAAGAGACTCAACCATGGTGTCTTTTGGTGGACGTTGGTTTCAATAATTTTTTTTCGGCGGTTAGGCTGATGCGTTGCGTCACGGCGCCCTCCGAGGTCGAGGCGGCTCTGGTACCCAGACTTACGTTTCCCCTCGCGACAGGCCGCGTGGAGCGCAAACTTTTTGTCTTGCTCCATGACGATGCGATGGGAGAATAGCACAAAAGTAGAGAGACAGTGCTTGATCCGTGAAGCTGCAGACGGGCCTGTTCAGCGAGAATGGCGTGGTACAGTTGAGAGTGAGTATAAGTCACTGCAGCTCTGTTCGGATCAACTGTGGGGCAGCGTTGGAGGCAGCGAGCGCACAGCGAAACCGCTGCCGTCCAAATTGGGACACGGTGGCGAGGCTCCCACCTCACACGGTATCAAACCCCAGCAAGGTACGTACCAAGAAGGCGAACAAAAAAGTATCCCGACCCACTTGCGAAGCGCGCGCCGCGCCGCGACAGGCAGCTTCATCACCATCCAGCATCCGCAGTCGGTTCAGCCACACCCGTATCCCTCGACACTGGTTCTGCCGCCCGCTGTGCCCCCTTCCGACTTTGAAATCCTCGCCAGCGAAGACTGCTGCTCGCTGCGGCTCCAGGCAAAACACACACAGGCTTCAGCGGGCTTGTCCCCGACCTGACACAAGCATGGCCCAAGAGCCATCCGTCCTGGGCGCGGCCGACGCCGCCCTCGAAGCCCTCATCGTTCAGAACGCGAAGAAGACAAGGGAGGTTTTCACAGATGCGGCGACCCGGAAGCGCATACGACTTGCCGCCCCCGCCAGCACCGACAGCGACCTCGACAAGTCGACCCTGACCCTGCGCTTCAACGCCGAATACGCCGACCTGAGGGAGCTGCCGCCCGCACTGGCAGCGAGGCAAGCGGCTGCCGCAGGCGGGAGAAAAAAGGCCGCCGCGCCAGCGAGGAGGACTGGTGGCGCAGGAGCGGCCGGGGCATCAGCGGCAGCAGCAGGAGACACTCCCGAGGACGAGAAGACGCGGAAGATGATTGAGGGCATCCCGGCCGGCGGGAGCAAAGCGGCGAGGCCACAGCCCGGCAAGGGTCCGCATTCGACAGCACTCGTCCTGCAAGGCCGCGGCCCCGGGACGGCAGGCGGGCAGCAGTCGCCGTCGTCCCACGCGCGCCAGCAACCACAGACGGGAGGACCGCCGGCGATAGGGCAGCAGCTCGCGCTGGCGCGCCCCGACGACCTGCTCATGCACCCCAAGCCGGAATGGCACAGGCCCTGGAAGCTGATGCGCGTCATCTCGGGCCACCTGGGCTGGGTGCGCGCGCTGGCGGTCGAGCCCAACAACCAGTGGTTCGCGAGCGGCGCCGGCGACCGCACCATCAAGATCTGGGAGCTGGCGACGGGCCGCCTGCGCCTGACGCTGACGGGCCACATCTCGACGGTGCGCGGCCTCGCCGTGTCGCCGCGCCACCCGTACCTCTTCTCGTGCGGCGAGGACAAGATGGTCAAGTGCTGGGACCTCGAGACCAACAAGGTGATCCGCCACTACCACGGCCACCTGAGCGGCGTCTACACGCTGGCGCTGCACCCGACCCTGGACGTGCTCGTCACGGGCGGCCGCGACGGCGTGGCGCGCGTCTGGGACATGCGCACGCGCAGCAACATCCACGTGCTGGGCGGCCACACGGGCACCGTCGCCGACCTCGTCTGCCAGGAGGCCGACCCGCAGGTCATCACGGCCAGCCTCGACTCGACGGTGCGCATGTGGGACCTGGCCGCCGGCAAGACCATGGGCGTCCTGACCCACCACAAAAAGGGCGTGCGCGCCCTCACCACCCACCCGTCCGAGTTCACCTTTGCCTCGGGCAGCGCCGGCTCCATCAAGCAGTGGAAGTGCCCCGAGGGCGCCTTCATGCAGAACTTTGAGGGCCACTCGGCCATCATCAACACCCTCTCGGTCAACCACGAGAACGTCCTCTTCTCGGGCGCCGACAACGGCTCCATGAGCTTCTGGGACTGGAAGTCGGGCCACCGCTTCCAGGCCCTCGACACCATCGCCCAGCCCGGCTCGCTCGACGCCGAGTCGGGCATCATGAGCTCCATCTTTGACGTCACCGGCAGCCGCCTCATCTGCGGCGAGGCCGACAAGACCATCAAGGTCTGGAAGGAGGACAAGGACGCCACCCCGGAGACACATCCGCTCGACTGGAAGCCTACCTTGAGTCGTAGGAAATTCTAGACTAGGCTGTCTACCTAGGGTTGTTAGCCTCCATTCTAATGTGACAAAAGTCCGCGCATAGGATCTTGATTATTATTGTTATTATTGTTATTATTATCTCGAGTCGGCTAACGACTACTTCACCTGCTCGGGCTTATGGCTGGCTGGGTTCAAATACACATGTTGCCTTGGTTTTTAAAATGAGACATGCGGGCGGTAAAAACATGCAAGTTCGTAACCCATGGGAAAGAAACCCCCTCTTTTTATTTTGTGTCTTTACATGTAAAATAGAGAAAGAAAAAAAGGTGTCCGCTTGAGCCTCGCATGTACTTTTTTTTTTCTTTATCAGCCCTGTGCCAAGGGTATGCGGTTTGTTTCCAACTGCACATGATATCTATAACTACAGTAGTCTGGATGGATGCCCCCTGGATGTTTTCATACAAAATCGTGCGTCAAAAAGGCGCCTTGGTCGGGATACAAATGTGCACATGGCATCAAAGAACGAGGCCTAGAGCCTTGATTTCCGGATCATCCCTGAAGGCAAGCCTGACCTCCTCGTCTCCGACGGCCAGCCGGATCTTGCTGGGGCGCTCGGGCCGCTGCGCCTCGAGGTTGACGATGCCGGCGCCCGTGAGCTCCACCGCGGCCAGGCCGAGGCCGGCGACCCTGCCCGCGCCGTGCTGGTCGCGCTTCTTCTTGGCCGCGGCCCCCGTCCCCGTCCGCGCCCAGGCGTCCGACGAGAGCGCGGCCGCGGCTGCGGCCGCCGACGACGACGACGCGTCATCGACCACGTATTGCCCGGCCGCGTTGATCCTGCGGCGCTCGAGCAGGTCGATCTGCCTGCTGCCCCCGGCGGCGAACTTGACGGCCCGCTGCATCTCCTCGAGCACGTCGCCGTACGTGCTCTCGGCCAGCCCCGTGCGCGTCACGCGCATCACCAGCGCCGCCAGCAGCAGCCTCGACGCAAAGGGGAGCGCGCGCAGGTACTGCTGCAGCGGGCTCGTCGTGGCCTCGGCGATGGCGCGGCGGATCGTGTCGATTGTGACGCGCCCGGCGTTGCGCTTCTTCTTGATGACGGCTGCGTCCTCTGGTTGTTGCTGCTTCTTCTTGCTGGGCGACTCCGGCCCATCCGAGCCCCCCGCGAGGCTGCGGCTCTCGGCCTCGGCGAGCTCCACGGCCCGCCTGCAGATGTCGAGCGCCCGTCGGGCATCGCCGCTCACGGCTGCGACCTTTCGGCTGGCAAACTGGACTGCATCCGCCTCTACAATGTTTCCGGGAACGCCCTCCAGTCGTGACTGGATAATCTTCATGAGTTGCTCGTGTGTGTATCCAGGAAATGTGATACGCGTCAGACCTGAATTGCGGTTGATGCCAATCATGGTTAGCACAAGAATCCGGCATCTACCCGTACGTGTACAGGGGCTGCAATGTGGCAGACAGGGAGCGTGGAGTGGGAACAGAAAAGAAGAGACAACTTACCCAGCCGGCTGCTGATCTTGTTGCTGAGAGTTCGCTCGGGAAGATCCATGGTGTTTGCCACGGCCAGGACGATGAGCCGGCTGTGCCTCAAGCCAGGCCAGTTGAAAAAATTATACATGACACCTTGGTTCTTGGTGACGAGCTGGTCCAGCTCGTCCATGAGCACGACGCAGGGCACGCGGCGTGGGCTGGGGTTGCTGAACTCGCGCTCCAGCAGGTCTAGAGCCTGCGCAGGGCTGACGCGCTGACCCCTGAGAGCCTCCCAGAGCAGCGAGTAGGCCTGGTGAGGATCCGACACCTTCATGCCGTTGATCTCGACAAAGATAAAGTCGTCGAGCTCGTCGTGGCGGACCGCCTCGTCCATCCGCGACACCACCTCACGCACCGTCGCCGTCTTGCCCGTGCCTGGCGTGCCCGAGATGTATATACAGGAGCCGGACCCTTCCGTGATGGCCGCCTCGAGATGCGCGTAGACCTCGCTAAACTCGGCCTCGCGGCATGGCAGGCTTGTTGGCACCGAGGCCACATGCAGCTGGGCTCGCGCGAGCTGGAAAGGCGAGCCGTGCGCGTGGCTTGGGGACAACGTCCTCATAGCCAGTGGAGTGAACTCGAGATGTTTCTTAACCACAATCCTTTGGCCGCGATGTCTTGTGTCAGTTGCTGTCGCTGTTCAAAGCTACCCAACCAGGATTCAAGGGGGATGAGAATAGCAGCGTCTCACCTGCGATGCGAGGACGGGGTGGCCGGTTTGCTGGCGCCACGCGCTCTGCTGGGAGTTGTAGCGTTTGCAATCTTGCGAGGCTTCTTGGGTGTCCGCTGAAGCTTCTTGAGCACATCCTCATTTTTATCGTCGTCGGCGTCAGCGGCAAAGTCATAAACGTCGGCGGATGGCTCCTTGGCTCTGCGGCGAGCTCGCGTGGCCTTGGTTTCTGTCTTGACACGCTCGATGAGGTTAAAGATGTCCACGGGCGTGCCTCGATAAATGTCCTCCCACACGAACTCGTCCGTGTAGCTGGCCGTACGCGTGTTGCAGCCGCGGCGGCAGACGAAGACTTTGCCGAACTCGGGCGAGTTCCGGGGAACCTTGCCGCTTGGGTACTTGGCGAGGAAGGCATCTTGCGACATGACAGCCGCCTTGCCGTTGATGCTGGCCAGGGGGTTCGTGTCCCACGAGGGAGTGATGTACAGCTCGTTCTGGCACTCGGCGTTCGGCGCCCGAGTTAGCTTGGCGGCCTTGGTGCGCAAATACATGGCAAAGGCTCGGATCGCTCACCCAGTAGAAGTCGGTCCGCTTCTTGTCCCTGTTGCGGATCTCCCGTTCGGTAGAGAACCACATGAAGTGCGCCGACTTCTCACCCTCGTCGCCATCCACGCCGACAAAGTCGCAAATGAGGCCGACCCAGGCCTCGTTGGACCCCTCTGCCTTCAGGAGGACTGTGTCACCGAGCATGCATTCGAATCCGCCCATGCGGGCGCCGATTATCCTGCGGCCCGACTCGGGCGCTCGCTTTCTCTTTCGGCGGCCGGGGCCGTTCGCGGCTGCGTCCTGCGCCGGCTCGCTCGGGGGCGGCGGCGGCGGAGAGGGCTTCGGGCCGGCTGCATCGCCCTCGGCGTCGCCGTCATAGATCCATTCCCACGGCAGGTCGTCGTCGCCGAGCTCGTCGTCCGAATCGTCCCTGAGAACACCTGAAATGGGTTTTCTGGTCCGCTTGGGCCCGGGCTGGGCAGCCGACATGGTGCGCGCAAGGCCCGTCGTCCCGGATGGCCCAGGATTGAGGCAAGGGGGAGGAAAGCAGGAGGCCTCGGGCTACGGACGAGCCATGCGCCCAGGTATCGTAGCAGGTAGCAAGTGTCGCGATAACTTGAGCAAACGATGACGGAGTGCCAAAGGGCGGGATGCAATCGGGCAGTGCGGATTGTTTGTTTTCGCTGCAATCGGTGATCCAAAGGCGGCACACTCACTCGGACATTGAGCGATCCAAAGCCGTCGGTCGGGTGCAATATCCTGGCAATGGCAAATGGCTGATAGCAGCTGGCCTGGGCGTCGCAAGCCCTGGCCCGGCGTCGAGAGAAAGACGCGCCTCGACGCGTCGCAGCCTTTCCCCTGCCAGGCCCCATCTCCATCTCAATTAAGACCCCTAGCACAGATGCTAGGTTTTGGCGGTCCGTGCGCATTGAGGCTTTTGGCTGCATACGGTTTGTGTGCAGATGTGTCTGCACTGTGTGCCCACCCCTCAGCCAGCTAGGCTGGCTATCAAGCACCAGTCTTCCGGCTGAGGGGCAACGGCCGCAGAGAGAAGGAGACAGAGAGAGATAAAGAGACGAGACTGCCGGAGCCGGCAGACCGCAGCGAGTGCGCAAAATACAACGACCAGGCGGTCAAGCATATCCAACCTTGGCTTTTTGATCCGGCAAGACGCTGCTCCTCGCAATTAGTACCTACCTGTTGAGAAGGCAGAAGCCACAGGCGTGCAGTTGCCAGAGTAAACCCCCCACGGGCTATTTATTAGGGATCTTGTCGCTGTTTGTGCAGCTAGTCTAGTCCTCAAGCAGAGCCGGTGCCCGGTCCTCGACCACAATGTCTTCAGGAGGGCAGCAGAGTGAGTTCTCAACAAAAACGACGTCTTGCACGAGGATATGCATCTTTTCTGACCGAGCCCAACATCAGTAAATCTCGACACCCTCAGCGCGCAGCAGCTGAGTGCAGTCAAGAAACAGCTTGACGAGGAGGTTGAGCACCTGACGGGCTCTTTCACGCAGCTGCATGCCGCACAGGGCAAGTTCCGCGAGTGCCTGCGCATCGTCAAGGAACAGGCTGCCTCGTCCGAGGGTGGGTTGTCTTGTCCATCTACATGCAGCCAGCGTCGCTGCTTACTGTGTCCCGATGTTGTGCTGACTGCCAGACGCCCAATGTCTCCAGCCAGACGGGACGTCCTTGTGCCCTTGACAAACTCCCTTTATGTGCAAGGGAAGCTGTCAGATCCCGACCGTGTCCTCGTTGATGTTGGCACAGGCTTCTACATCGAAAAGGTTGCTACCACTACTTTCCTCCCAATATCGTGCGTACATGGGCCGGCCCTTTCTGACCTGAGCACAAAACTTCCTTTGTGGCTTGTCGAACACAGAACACCAAAAATGCTGCAGAGTTCTACGAAGCCAAAACCAAGGAGCTGGGAGGCAACATCCAAGGCCTGGAAGCCATCATCCAGGGCAAGACGAACAACCTGCGCGTGGTTGAAGAGGGTATGGTGCCTCCCTCCTTTCCCTTGCGCCGCATGCTATGCCCAACAACAAACACTAATCGGGGTCTTGGACGCTTCAGTCCTACGACAAAAACTTGCTGCAACCACAAAACCGTCGGCATAACGCCGATCCACTCGGAGGAGGCGGGATCATCGAGTGTACCGCGTAGTCCGATACCGTGCCATGCTAGGGCGTTTTTGTTCTATTTTATTCACTTATTTCCCTTGTCAAACAAAAAGATCAACCGTGGCTCTACGGCAACGGTTTCCCTTCACTGTTCGATGTCTCTTGGTAGTTTTCTTACGTCTTGTCACGTATTCTGCGATCAAGCGCCTGTGTCATGATTCCGCACTTACTTGGGACCAATCGTCCTTGATATCTCTCATCTACCTCCGTCAACTTGCGTCGCCACTCTGGTCTTGTATCCCTGGGTTCGCATTTTCAACCCCTGCCCACCGTTCCGGCCCGCTTGCCTCCTCCTGCCGCATTCCCCGGAGGGCCGTTAACTTTGCCTGACGGCTTTCCAGGGGGACCTCCGCCGGCTCCTGGAGTCGTTCCGTCCCCGGATGGTTTGTCAAAGTCTCCCTTTCGAACTCGCTCTAGGAAATCCTGAAGCCTCTTGACTAGTCGCAGAAACCGCGCCCCTCCTTCTTCAACAGCCTGGTCAGGGGTGACAGGAAGCAACGTCGTGTGGCACGGGCCGAAATCACGCGGGTTGAAGGCGATGTTGCGTTTGTCAAGGATATCCACCCAGTCCATGGCATAGAAAGACATGGAACACGACTGCCAGATGCAGGCGCCGGTCTCGAGGTTCCAGTCCTTGTACGCGGCCACCTCGACGTGGTAGGGCGCGGAGGCGTCATCGACCAGGTAAATCCGAGCAGACTTGGTAGTTATCCCAGTGACCTTTGCGCCCTGCACCACCTGTGCCGAGAGGCGCGGGAGGAGGGTTCCGTCAGGAGCCAATCCAAGCTTGACATGCTGGTGCATGTTTCGGAAGAAGTCCGACATGTTTTCCAGGCCTTCCTCGACGAGAATTTCCAAGCTCCAGTCGTAAGAGCCCTCGGGATTTACCGAGATGATTGCCTTCTCCTTATTCTTGTGCTCGCGCCTGAAGACTGTGGGCTGGACGAGCTGGAACTGCCCCCTGCCGCCCAACCTTGAAGTGAAGTTCTGGTACTTCATCTCCAGACGCCAATCTTTGGTAAAGACGACAACAGTGTGCTCGACTGGGACCTCGGCGAGGGTCTCGATTCGGCTGTTCGCCGGCGAGAAGAGGTCGGGTGAAGCTTCAATGGCCATCCGGACTCTGGCGGCAAAATTCAGAGCGCCAATGTCTCGGTCATGGTAGCTGATGTCTTTGTTGTAAAAGAAGGTCGCCCGGCGCATGATGTGTCCGATCATTCCCTCAAAGACCGTCGCCGATGTGAGGTCCATATTCTTCGGATACTGATACTGCATCAGCGCGCCGAGATTCACTCGCATGCGCATCTCGTCTGGCGTCGAGCGCAGCCGTGCGGCGACATCGTCCATGTGGCACATGAACTTGTGCGTGTACAATTCAAACTCATGAACCTGCTCCTTCTCCAGCCCTTGCTCTTGATCAGTCGTCTCCCGGGGCTGGTCAGAAGGCCGATCTGTGATGAAGCGGTAGGTTGGAGCGATGCCATCTCGGTTCGGGATTGCTATGCGTTCGCCACCTTTGTTCTCTATGTCATGCTGGACCCTCTTGAGGAGGAAGTTATCGCGTCCCGCCGACGGTATCTGGACCAAATGCGCCGGGTGATACATCAGAAGGCCCGGGTCCTCCTGAGAAAGGATGTGAACTAGGCCAGCCACACCCTTCTGCATGTGTCCTTTGCTAGGAGCTCCCATGGCCACCACTCCACGGGAATGAATCTTGGCCGAGACTCGGGAGTTGTCCCGGATGAGTTTTAGTTTCTCCTCCATCGCTGGATTGTCCAAAGGGTCAACTGTTTCTCCGTCGTGGGCGTCATCGTATATCGGAGCGATGTGCGGAACTACCATGAGCAGCTGTGTAGCAGATGGCCATGTTGTTAGTTCTTTTGCTGTGCTGGGCTCTTACCCTGACTGTAGAATGGTAGATAGGCAGGTGGGGGCAAGAGTCTATTGCATGAAAAATGCTCGCCACAACTACGCTTCCGCGCGCCCGGCTTACCTGCACGAAGTTTTCGCCGGTTCGAGGCTGCGGTGTAGCCGCTGAGGCACTCGAATCTCCAGCTCCTGGGACACTTGCCCCAGAACGCTGGCCGGCGAGGGCAGCTGGTCCCCGATTCTGGGAAAATCGCAGGTTGCTCATAGTATCTCCAGGCTCTTCTAGCCGAGGAGTTGGTTTCCTCCGAGATGTGACAGCGATGCGGCGTGTTAGGATAGGTGTTCGAGGATCATGAATAAAGCATGGGCGAGCCGCAGCGAGAAGTGCCGGTAGGACCCTCTCCTTTGCATGAGGTTAAACACAGAGTAAGAAGGCTGCTAGTGTGGATGGACTGAAAGATGGAAAACAATTGCCGTAGGTGAGTAGGAGGGACGAAACAAAAGCCTCAAGAATAAAACCGTTATTTTCGCAAGAGAGGAGGATCACACCGTCTTACAGGTAAGAAAGTGCACGAACGACACGGCCATATGCGAAAGTGGCAGGCAGGTGCCCGAACAACAAACAAAAGGACGGGAAAGTTTAGGTATTGGCGAATGGGAACGCCCAGTCTCGGATCTCCTGCTCCATAGCGTGGGCGCTTTTCAAACAGCCCCCAGTGCCAATAGCCTTCTTCGGAAAATGGAAGGAACTCCCCTCGTAGCTACGTTCGACAGCCCATCTCTTTCGTATGTAGGGAGACACATCGTAGAACTAAACAAGGCAAGCACCCACCTGCCTATCTGACGAAATTCTTTGCTTCGATATCCATCCTTCAAGGAGTGCTGTCGTTGGAAATTGCATGTCAATGACTGGAAGGAGACGACAGACATAAAAAAGCACTGGCTATACCTGCATGCTAACACAGCATACCGAGATACATATTCGCAGCCATCACAGAAATATGGCATTTAACCTTATATGTACGTAAGCCCCAAGCCGGATCGTCTCTCAGAGCTGTTGGAGAAGCCCGCTGACCCTCGAGTGCAGCTCGTCTACTGACACAAACTCCTGTACACCTAGCTGGCGGCATTGGACCTCGCACCTGCGCGTCTTCCCCCACTCGTTGCCGACCACAACAATCACCGGATATCCCATCAGGTCTGCGTCCTTGAGCTTCCATGGCAGGCTGCGATCCCGGTCGTCCAGGATCAGATCCATCGAGGACTGGTCTCGTCCGCTGCCACTCCTGTCCAGCACGTCATACACCTGGACTGCTTCCTCCTCAAGATTCTTGTGTGTCAAGACAGCCACCTCGTACGGAGCGATGACCCGGGGCCAGTTGAGCCCCCTATCGTCGGCCAGGTGGTCTGCCACGGCGCCCAGAATCCTCGATACCCCAATCCCATGGCAGCCCATCTGCATGTTCACCTTGATCTCGTGCTCCCCAGATCCTCTGGCGGCGGATTCGGCCACGGAATCCGGCGAAGGTCCTCGCCCGTCCTGGTCGAGCTTTGGCGATGGAACGTTGATGGATGCACCCATTGGCTCAGAGTATCTCTCGCCGAGATGGAAGGTGTGACCCAGCTCGATAGCCTGCCTGATCTCCAGAGCGCCAGAGTCGCATTTTGGGCACGGATCCCCGTTTTGGATTGCTCGTAGATGGAGCTCCTCGCTATTCTTGTTGTGGGAGATAAACTCAGGCAGAGGCACGTCCAACTCTGCAGCGACCTCTCTGGCAAACGGCAGAACAAGTGACGCCAGCTCTTGTTTGGCCAGGGTCCGAATGCCCAGATGAGAGACACTGCTATCGACCAGGTTGACAAACCTCAATGCTGGCCTCGAGCTGGGGAGCGTGCTGACAAGTTGTCCTTCGATCTCGCCTGGTGATTCGAGGGCGCTCCGCCAATCGTTGGTAGCGTCCTCCACACCTGTATCGATGTCCGGAACGAGACGTTTGACAGCGTGGATGTTCACACTCTCCAACTGACGGCCAGGACCCGAATACCAGACGTTGACGAGAGTCAGCCGATCTTTGGAAATGCCGCGCCACACCTTGATGTCATTCAGGGCTGGCTTTGCATCTTCCGGGTCCTGTTTCTTTGGCAAGGGAGTCTCGGCAACCTCAGAGTTCGCCGTGTAGCCACATGCGTCACACTTGATGACCTCGTCTTCGCCCTGTGCTGTGGGTAGGTGGTATTCGTGGCTGAGGTCACCTCCTATGTCTCCCGAGCTTGCCTCGGCAACCAGTATCGGGAGACGCAGCTCGGAGAAGATTTTATCGTAGGCAGTACGGACCTCATTGTATGTCTCGAGGGCGCTCTTGACAGAAAGATCAAATGTATACAGATCTTTCATCATAAACTCCCGAGATCGCAGGAGGCCCTTCCGTGGTCGAAATTCGTCACGATACTTGCGGGCTATGAGAAGATGGTTAGTTCCAGAGGCGCGGGTAAGGGGTCTGGACGATTAGCATGATGGGGTGCACACTAATTTGATACACCCGTAGTGGAAGACTCTTGTACGAGACCACCGTCTGCCTGACAAGGCTTGTGATTTCCTCCTCGTGGGTAGGAGAAAGGAGATACGGGGTGTCTTTGCGGTCCAGCAATTGAAACAGCTTGGATTCTGTCAGCGATGCTTCCGGGTCTCCCACCGCTACAATTACAACTTAGACATACCTCAGAACCGATCTTGCTAAAACGTCCACTCCTTTGCCAGAGGCTAGGTGACGATATAGTAGAAAGGGAAACCCTCGACGCCCCTGAGCCAATAGGTTAGAAAGCCATGAGAAAAGAAGGCCATCCCGACCTGGGGCCCAGAATGTGCTCACCAATACTCTGCATGTGCTTGTCGATAAGACGCTTTATTTTCTCCTGTACTCTAAATCCCATAGGCAAGAGATGGAAGATGCCCGCGTGTGCCTAGTCGGGTCCGGTGAGCAGCTTGAAGAGTGCAATCGCAAGGCTACTCTGTGAAATCACTCCATCTGCACGCACCTGGCGGAGAAAGCCGGCACGGATGAGCTTTGAGTGCCCATCTAAGCAGGGGGTGTTAGCGCAGGTCTGGTCCGGCCCCTTGGATGCCGCGTTTTACGTGCAAGCCAGCCACACACACACCTTCTTCAGCTTTGCGATTCCTGTCGGTCACAGCACCCAGCGGAACGTAGCTATTTTGGAGACGGACCCGGTGGTCAAGGTGAACAGCACGTGTCTTTGATGGTCATGATTAGTTGGATTTCTATTTATTTGCTTTTCTGTCCTGCCTGCTTCTTGTTTTCTTGTCCCACCTGGCGCAGAGCTCAGCAGTGACGGCGAGCACTTACCAGGGCTCGTTGATATGGCGCAAGGCTCGTGGTTCCGGATGGGCTCCACGGCCTCAGATGAATTCTCGCCAGCATGATGGCTGGCGTCTAGAAGTATCGAGAAGGGATGCCCAGCCCCAGCTGAGCGGTGGGGAGACTACCGAGACTCAAATGGACGGCGATAAGTGCCGGTCATGTCTTCGCGATCGCATGTGGGTATTATTCCTGACCCAACCTCGCTTTCTCGAGGCAGAAAAAAAACCGAGACTGTATGTAGTTCTAGCATTTGTCGGCCAAACAGATTCCGCTGGGCAAGCATGCACCTCCAATCAAAACTCGAGCTAGGATGGACTGGATTGATGTTTGTGGACAGGCGGGACCTAACCACAAGCTTTGGGTCCGATATCCGCACAGTACACCAAGTACCCAGGTACTTCCGTACAAGTGTAGGTTTGATCCATACCGTGCTCTTTGAGCAGGGGTACCTTACCAAAAGCGCGATTGTGGATACCGGATGCACGGCCCTGGAGCTTCTCGAACCCCACCACTGGCATCCAGGTGGTGCTGGACCAAAAAAAAAAAAAAAAGTTAAGGATTGTCTCGACGTCGCGAAGCGCACCGCCGAGCCAAAACCCAACACCAAGAATTCCAAGGGCAATTGCTCTCCCATTCCTGTTGCCCAACATGGCGGGATCAAGCAAGGCCAAGGCCAAGTCCCAGAAGAAGGGCCAGTCTGCAAGACCCTCGCTGGACGAGAATGCGCTGTCCCAGCTCACGTCCAAGATTGACAAGGCCCTGTCGAAATCCGAGGACAAGGCGCGGCCAGGAAAGCGCAAGAGGCAGGACGACGATGACAAGCGCGCGAAGCCGAACAAGCGCCACCCGGCCTCCGAGAGCGAGAAGAAGAGTGGCAGCGACAACAAGCGAGATAACGAAAAGAATGCCATGTTATTGGAGGACATCAAGGCTTTAGGAGGTGACGAGGACGACCTAGAGCTCGTGGTTGGCATAGACTCGGACGCTGAGGAAGGAATTGAAAAGCCAGTAGAACGGGAACTGGATGACTCCTTCAAGAGCGAGCTCGCCAAATTCGCCTTGGGCCTGGGTTTTGAGAACGTTCGGGACGACCTGGAGGACGAGAGCGAGGAGGAGGAGGAGGACGAGGAGGAGGCTGGTGACCAGCAGCCGGACCAACCAGGCTCGGAGTCGGAGGAAGAGTCTGCGGACGAAGATGAAGACAACGTGGCTGCACCTACATCTGCACCAAAAGTCCCAGCCCAAACATCGGCCCCGGCTCCGGCGGCAGCTAAAGAGCTGAGCGCGCCAGCAGAAAAGTCCAAGGACCGGCAATGGGCAGGGAAGTTGGTCAGTAAGCCTCCCGAACCTACACACAACCATGTATTCTTGATGCTGATGGGAAACCGTAGATGATCGAGCCTCGTCCAGACTGGCACGCCGCGACCCAGGCGGAACTCCCTGGCCCCTCCACAGATGAGGTGTCCAAGTTCGGGGCAGCCATCGCCAGCCTCAAAACATATGCGCAGTCCCTTCTCGACCAGGACACAGCAGCCTATAGCTCCGTTACATCTTCCTCCTCGTCGCATAAGTTCATGACGACCATAATGGCATCCGGAACCTTGTCCGACAAGATCTCGGCCCTGACCCTCGCAGTTCAGGAGTCGCCTGTGCACAACATCAAGGCGCTCGAGAGTCTTCTCACCATGGCCGGCAAGAAGAGTCGGAGCCAGGCTATTGCAGCACTTGGCGCGCTCGTCGATCTCTTGGGCAACGGCGTGGTGCTCCCCGGCGATAGGCGACTGCGCCCATTCCACAGCCAGCCCGGTTTGCTGGGCTCCCTGCAAAAAACGTCGTGTTTTTCCTGGAAGGAGGGCCAGGCCCTCCCTGGGGGCATCACCAAGGCTCACCTGGTCATGTGGGTCTATGAGGACTGGCTAAAGTCTGCCTTCTTCAAGTTGCTTCAGCTGCTCGAGGTCTGGTCGGGCGACGAGATTGACTACTCGCGCTCACGGACCCTCGACTTCATCTTCGGGCTCCTCAGGGACAAGCCAGAGCAGGAGGCAAACTTGATGCGACTTCTCGTCAGCAAGCTTAGCGACCGCGAGGGCAAGATTGCATCGAGAGCATCGTACCTGCTGCAACAGCTTATCACCACACATCCGGGTATGAAAGCTATTGTCATCCGATCCATCGAGCACGAGGTTCTGCTTCGGCCGGGCCAGAGCCTGCGGACCAAATACCACGCCATCAACACACTTAATCAGACCATCCTCAGCTCCAAAGAGCCTGAAGTCGCGGACAATCTTGTCCGGATCTACTTTGAGATGTTCCTATCTCTCCTCAGGTCTGGCAGCCTCGGTATATTCGACCACCTTAACAATGGCGCTGGGGGCGACGACAAGCCGCCGCAGAAGAAAATGCGCGGAAAGAAGGACAAGCCAAGTGAGCAAAACGCTGTGGGGAACGAGCAAGAAGTTGCTCAGAAACTGGTATCGGCTGTTCTCACCGGAGTGAACAGAGCGATACCGTTTGCCATGACCAACGAATCAACGTACGCATTCCTCCCTTCCCCTAATTTCCTATCTGACCTTGAAGCGACTGACCACAAAGCAAACTTACACACAGCCTCGAGACTCACCTCGACACACTATTTCGCATCACCCACTCGTCGAATTTCAACACCAGCGTCCAGGCACTCATCTTAATCCAGCAAATCGCGGCATCCAAACATCTGGCCGTCGATCGGTTCTACAGAACTCTCTATGAGTCGCTCCTGGACCCGCGTCTCATCACTTCCTCGAAACAGACTCTGTATCTGAACCTGCTTTACAAAGCTCTCAAGGACGATGCGGATGTTCGCAGAGTCAAGGCCTTTGTGAAGCGGATGCTGCAGGTTGTGAATCTGCACCAGCCTTCTTTTATCTGCGGGATTTTATATCTTGTGGCCGAGCTCGAGGGGACGTTTCCAGACCTCAAGACCTTGCTCGCTGACCCTGAAGACAACGAGGATGACGACGAGGAGGTGTATAAAGATGTCGATGCTATGGATGAGGATAAGCCGGCGGCACAAAACGGAGGTGCCAAGAACAAGAGGGCCTATGATCCAAGGAAACGAAACCCCGAGTTCAGCAACGCACACCGCAGCTGTCTCTGGGAACTGGTACGTGAACAAGCGCACAATGCTGAGGCTAGGAAAATGTCCCATACTAACACGCGCGACAGGTCCCGTACTTCAATCACTACCACCCTTCGGTTGTGGTGTTTGCCAACAACCTGTTGGTCCGGCAAAAGTCGCTTCCCAAGCCTGAGCTGGCGAACCACACCTTAATCCAGTTCCTGGACAAGTTCGCATACCGCAACGCCAAGGTGGCGGAGACGAAACGTGGCGGCTCCATCATGCAGCCAGTCATGGCTTCTGGAGCGGCAGCCGGCGCTGTTACGTCAGGCAAGGGCACCTCAAAGACACCGTCAACACTCAACTCGGAGGCATTCTGGAAACTCAAGCCCCAGGATGTCGCTCCAGAGGACGTGTTTTTCCACGAGTACTTTACACAGGTCGGCAAGCCGGGTCAACAGTCGAGAGCGGCCAAGCGCGAGCAGAAGAGAGCCGAAGCAGAAGCGGTCGACGAAGACGTTGCCGAGGAGGAGGCAGAAGACGAGATCTGGCAGGCTCTGGTGGGCTCTCGTCCCGATATCCAAGGTGACGACGATGGCGACGCGGACATGGGCTTCAGCGATGGTGACTCGGATCTGGCGTCGCTACTAAACATGAGCGACAGTGGAGATGACGATGATGACGGGGACGATGACGATGAGGGCGGCGCGGGTCTCAAGTTCTTGGACGAAGGATCCGACGGAGGCGTCCAGTTCAACGACTTTAGCGACACAGAAGATGAGGCAGACAAGGAGGATGATGGGGAAGACGACAAGGCGCCTCTTGATCCGGTCGCCCAGGCCAAGCGGGAGCGCAACAAGAAGAGCAGGATGCGAAAGAAGGATCTCAAGGCCATGCCCACGTTCGCATCTGCCGAGGACTATGCGGCCATGCTGGATCAGGAGGAGGATGGCCTCTGAGGTGTATTTTTACATTGATTTGTGGAGCATTGGCATTGTTAGACTCTCGGGTCGAACAAATACCTCGTTCCTTTCGCGACACCAAACTGCGTGGATCTATATCTCAGGCATGCATGTGCCGTGGTAGAATTGCCTTTGGCTCTGAATTACTACTGTGGGACAACGGCGTGTTTCCTGTATGGATTTGCTTTATGGGTGTTTAAGTGATCCCGACAATTCTATTGCTTGGCCCTTTGCCCTCCATAACAGTACAGTTAGTGATGTCACACACCCCGCGTCAGCCCGGCATCCTTTGACGACCAAGGCACCAAACCAAGTGCATGTGTATGCACATACTTCACGCCCGCTCGTAATGGCGCATTGGGGAGGATGAAACAACCCAACCGGGGCTCGCAACGGATGCAGCACACGCAACTATAAAGCACACCATGTGCCACCAGGAGATGGCCAATGGGGAAATTGCCTAGGAGCTGCAAATCCCCGCATTCTGTTTGTTCCCACGCGTCACCGGACATGTCATTGGAGGAGCAGTTCGTCAAGGGTCGTACAGCCTTTGCCTTGGACACTATGATGACAGCCCAGGTTTGAGGATTCGCCAGGTTACCTGAGGGCTGAGCAGCGCCCGGCTATTTAAGTAGTGTTCTGGCCCGATGCATAGTTGACTGGTCCATGCGCTGTTCACCCCCTCACAGAAACTGAGCCAACTGCCCGAACCATTTCATCTACCTGTGGGGATAGTAAGGCAGAACGACCCTAGCAGCGCAACCAACGAAGCCAGAGCATATAGCCGTCGCACCGTTCGAACCCTTCGCGCCTTGAACTGACCCACCGTCCATCATGGTAGGTGGGATCTGCGGAGCGGCTAGGCTAGCCGCTACACCTGGATAAACGGCTAACCGGAATTCGGTTGCAGGCCACTGCCGAGACTGTAGACCTAGGCGAGGCGCATGCTCCCAGGCATGAGTCTTTGAAGGTCTTTGAGGAGCTCAAGAGCGAGCTGAAGCATGAGCTCATCAAGCTCCGCCACGACCACGACAGTAATGCCGCCCCCTTCTCCCCTTTATTCTCTCGTTGCCAGTGGAAAGGGTCACTAATCTGGGCGACGCTACCTGCCAGAACACGAGCCAGAGTATTTTGCCGCGGTCCGCGACCTGAGCGACCATGATTTAGCCGCGGCCTTCGCGGAGGAAAACTTCAAGGAAGTGCGGGTTGCAGTGTCGGCGTACGGCATACACTTGTTTGGCAAAGTCCGGATTCCGGCCATGCCCGCCGACGGACCGGCTTACATCCAGTTCCGGGCCTTTTCAGCAGGTCCTGACGAGGAGGCAAAGTTCCACGCGTTCCATACCGAGGAGAAAGAGGAGGAGGGCGGCGGCAAGTCCTTCCGGGCAATCTTCACGGATCGGGACCCCCTAGAGTGGTTTGACAATTGAGGGGCAGGAGAAGGAGGGTCGAGGATCGAGGGAATGAATTGGAGCGATACTGACGGGATACGAGTAGCTTTGGAGCGTGTGGAAATGACGCCCGCTGCCAGGGGCCACGCCTCGGCCACTTGCCAAGCACCAGACGAGGTGGCTGGCAATGACCTAGTCAAGTTAAAGTTACTGTTTCGAATCTTGGAAGGCTCCCAAAGATAACGAAGGCTGCTTTCAGCTTCCATTCACGACCAACCGGGATAAGCAGGTACCTACATGCATAGGCAGGTACCTGGCTGTGTATTACCTAAGCTTACCTACGGGCTCCACACGGGTGTGCCGAGGCTCGTTCTGCCCGCCTTGAATCTCAGCTGCTCTCAACAAGGATCGATTCGAGTCATTAGTTAACCAGAAGAGCGTCCTGCTGTCCTGCGCCAGCTCTCGGGGGCGAGCACATCCTCGGCCTACAGCCCTCCGAATCGCAGCTGTCGATAGGCCTTGGTGGCCTGCCTCGGTACATCTATTAGCGTGGTACCTCAGTTGTGAGAAGGCACCCGCCAACTTGCAACCCAGCCCCCGAGGAGCAGAATAAGGGGCGGGCGTTGTGGATCGCTTCAACTCCATTCGAATCGTTCCAGCTCCATTCGGGTCGCAGCACCGTCCCACCCACCGCGGCGTCGCCTTTTTGGGAACTGCTGCCCGGAAGCCCATAGGCCTCTTTTCCAAGGGGGAGCAACGTACTCCCTTCTTACACCGCTGGTCCAAGGCTATGCTTGTCCTCCCCCTGCCCTCAGGAGTGGGTAACCTGGCATAGTACCTGGGAGATATACAAAGCGGCTGCTGCCGTCGCTACGCTCAAAAAAAAAAAATGGCGGGCCCTCTCAGATTCGTTGCTCCATCCCCCTTATCACATCTCCTCAGGCCCCGGCTTTCCTCTCACAGCTCCCGACGGCTCGTACAACCCCTCTGGCGGACAAGACCAAGCCAGATCTCTAGGCTTTCCACGGGTAGCACAGAAAGTACCTCAGGTAGGTCCCCATGGTGACTTGTGATGCTGCCCCTCCTCCCCTTCACTGACCGGCCTGGCACAGGCGGGCGGACTAACATGCAAGCGTCTGCTGATAGGCTCCGTTCCGCCACGTTCGCTTCCGAGGCGCATCCTATCTCTAGTCGGGCGCGGGCTAGTCTTCACGTTTGTGGGATACGCAATGGCGTTGGCAACGGCGCACGAGGCGGTGCAGGAGATGGCAAACCCGCCGACCAACGGAGAGACGCTGCGGGCCTACACACCACCCGACGCTGAGACGCAGGCGGTCGAGGACCACATCAACGCCCATCCGACGGTAGCGGAGCTGCGCGCGCGGCCCGAGCTGACCGAGTCGCGGCCGCACCTCAAGATCCCCAAGGCGTACCGGGCGCACAGCCTGACGGCCGGCACGCTGATGGGGCCCGGGCGCGTGACGGTGCCGCCCTTTGACTGGACCGAGGAGGGCGGGCGGTCGTACTACCAGGTGGCGCACCTGGGCGAGGACCTGTGCGGGCACCCTGGCATCGTGCACGGCGGCTATCTGGCCACGATGCTGGACGAGGGCCTGGCGCGCTGCTGCATGCCTGCGCTGCCCAACAAGATCGGCATGACGGCCAGCCTGAACATCAACTACCGCGCCCCGACGCCGGCGGGCTCCTACGTCATCCTCCGCTGCACCACCACAAAGGTCGAGGGCCGCAAGGCCTGGGTCGAGGGCCGCATCGAGACGCTGGCCGGCGAGGGCGAGACCCCCGTCGTCCTGGCCGACGCCACTGCCTTGTTTATCGAGCCGCGGCAAGCTGCGGTTTGTCTCCCCCTTTTCTATCATCCCTCTGACCAAACCAGACACCCCGCTAGGATGGATCGCTAACTCGAGTGACGGTTGCACACGTGGGAACACAGGCCATGAAAGCCGTTTCGCCTGTCGCCTAGATGATGCGCCAAACCTTTGAATTCGAGTCACTGTCGCATATTTTTATTTATCTTTGTTCCATTTACAACGGCAGGTATCAGGGGAGATTGTGTTTTTAAAAGATAGACCATACATAATAGACGGTTCGGGAAATGGCCAGAGCAGCCTTTACAAAAAAAATCTTTCTTTTTTTCTCGTACATTTTCTGGAACACGCTACACAAGTCCACTTTCTTTCGGATGTACCTCCTCCACAGTTGAGCTCATTTGCTGTGGCGGCCCTCGGGGCGGGCCAGCCTGCCACGCGCGGCAACCCCCACTGTCGTCATCGTCTTTTGCAATTGTGCAAGGGTGCTCAGCCTATCACCAGAGCCGAATTCCACCGAGCGCGCCTGAGAAAAGCATGGCAGCCCTCTCCGCCGAGACAGCACCTTGGCCTCGCCGGATGCACGCTAATTGCGTCTTCAGCCGAAGTGGAAAAAACTGAGCCTGCCCCTGGCCGAGCGCCCGCTCGTGGGGCCGAAAAATGACGGCAGAATAACGTTCTCTTCTCATGCAGGTAGATGCTGTATAATTAAGCCGCCAGGGCAGTCGCTCTCGTCTCATGAATCGCGGGGCCCTATCTACAACGCCGTCGTCGTTCTGACACAGTTTAGGCGCCTTCCTTCACCCATCCTCTCTTCTCTCCCACCAGACTAGAAAAAGCAAGCGAGGTGTAGGCATAGTATAGACCCGGGCCGCCCCCTTCTCTTGCGCGCTCCATCATCTTTCCAGAGTCCTTGGTTGGGATCTTGGTGGGAGAGAAAACACTGTTGAAGAAATGGCGACGTAAGGATGCCTCCGAGAGATGCATACTTTGCCCACCCCATCCTCCCCATCCTCCCTCTCCTCTTCCCCCTTTCCCCCCTTTCTCGGCTGCGCGCGGCGAGTCTCAAGATGCACAAAACTTTGAACCGGCAGCTCACCAACAACCGCAAACCAAAAAAAAAAACACTACAGCAACATCACCTGGCACGAGGGCCTGACCAGGCACGAGCGCAGCGAGCTGCGCAAGCAAAAGGGCTTCACCATCTGGTTCACGGGCCTGTCGGCGTCGGGCAAGTCGACGGTGGCGACGGCGCTGGAGCAGCACCTGCTGCACCTGGGCCTGGCGGCGTACCGGCTCGACGGCGACAACGTCCGGTTCGGGCTCAACAAGGACCTGGGCTTCTCGGAGCGCGACCGCAACGAGAACATACGCCGCATCGCCGAGGTGGCAAAGCTGTTTGCCGACTCGGCCACCGTCGCCATCACGTCCTTCATCTCGCCCTACCGCGCCGACCGCCAGACGGCGCGCGAGCTGCACGCCCAGGCCGCCCAGAAGGGCGACGACGCCCTCGAGTTTGTCGAGGTCTACGTCGACATCCCGCTCGAGGTGGCCGAGCAGCGCGACCCAAAGGGCCTCTACAAGAAGGCCCGCGCCGGCGAGATCAAGGACTTCACCGGCATCTCCGCCCCTTACGAGGCCCCGCTCAACCCCGAGATCACCATCAAGACCCACGAGAAGTCCGTCGAGGAGTGCGTCGCTCAGATTGTCCAGTGGCTGCAGGAGAAGGGCCTGGTCAAGACTAGCAGCTGAACGAGGCGCCCACAACAGACGCCTCCAGCTCTTGAGGGGAGGGAGGGCCATAGTGGCCCGCAGCGAAAGGGATAATGTCTCCCCACGTCGTTTGGTCCGCTAGCCTTTCGTCTCGGTGCCATGGCCACACATCATTGCAGCCATGTGGAACTGTTTCACTCCCACTCGCCACCATTCCCATCTTTTCCAACTTTCTTCCTCTCACCCACAGTCAGAAAGCATCCTGAGCCCAAGACCGACTCTTCACAAGCTAGACAAACACAAGATTTAGAGCCCGCAGAAGGCGCATAAATAAAAGAACAAGAGAGACGACATGGACGAACAAGGTGGAATGAGCAAAAAGAAAGAAAAAGAAAAAAAAGAAGGGGAGGGAGAAAAATGTATGCATGCTGTGTTCTTGACAGCCCGCCGTCCCGCGATGTGGCCGTCGACTGCAGAGCGCTGGGGTTTGCCATGGCAGTGATGACGCTAAGGAAATTCAAACTCGTAGTACACATAGGCAGTGTACTCGTTCCCTTCGCCAAACCCAACTCCTGCGGCCGCCATCTCAGATGTCAAGGCGGCGTCGTCCTGCTTGATCTTGCCGCGCTTGTCCCTGCCGAAGGCGTTCCCGCCCAGGTATGAAAATGATGAGTCCAGTGTCGTCTTGACCTTCTTGACAAGCTTGGGGTTCGTCTGGGAGTGTTTATGTCAGTCGGCGCGGCGATTTGGGGGAGTTTCCGAGAACGGGGAGAAGTCCGCCACATACCTTGACAAGCGCCGACACAAACTCGAGAGGCAAGCCGTAGCGCAGGACAGTCTCGACAAAGACGCGCAGGGCCATAACGTGGGACCAGACCATGACGCCCTCGCTCCAGCCGGTCCTGCCGAGACGGAGCGCCTCACCAAACACCTTCCTCTCCTCCTTGGTGACACGGTCCAGCTCGCGCTGCTCCTCCTCCTTGCCGCCCTCGACGTACTTGTACTGGCGCGGGGTCCACTTCTGCTCGCGGCACTTCTGCAGGAACTCGGCGCTGTGCTTCTTGAAGGTGGTCACGGCGAACAGCGCAAACTCTTCGTCCTCCGCCACCTGGATGGCCGACCGAGGCACCACCATGGGCGAGAGCTTCTCGTATGACTTGACGAATTCCTTGCGCGTGATTGACGGGACCACGATGAGGTGTGTCTCGAGGTACTCCGAGTCCTGGACCAGGAGGGAAGGCTTGACGATCGGAGTCAGGGACTTGGTGGATAGGTTGCCCCTGGATCGAGCCCGAAGCAGCGTGTCAGCAATCCTAGAAGCCCCGGAAGCAGAAAGGGGCGGGTGGCGGTGCCTGTCCATACGTCTGTTTCCGCTGCAACGACGCCAGGTTCGACTTGACCGAGTTGTACTGGTTGAACTTGCCCTTGACGTCATTGTCGATGTTGACCAACTCCTAGAGCAGTGGGGGAAGGAGGACAGAGTCAGCCAGAGATGCCATGCGTGCATGGGACAGGGCGAGACGAGCGCGGTCACGGCACAGCGACAAGTTGGACAGGAAGGAGTAGACACACAACCCACCTTCTGCAGAGTGTCTATGAGCTCGGCCAGGGGCCGGTCCGCCCGGTACCGGACCTTGTTCCAGCTGAAGGAGCTGATGTAGTGATCGGTGGGCTCTGGGATGCCGTGTCAGTCTCTGCCAAGGGGGTTCGCGATGGCGATGGCGATGGCGTGGGCGGGGAGCATGGCGAGCGGCGCATGCGCGCGGCGGCACTGACTGTCATTGACCGTCTTTTGCTGAGCGATCTTGTCCTCGTCGGGGCCGACCAGGGACTTGAGCGAGTCGGCGACGCGCGAGACGACGCCGGCACAGGCGGCGTCGAGCTTGGTGAGGTCGTCGGCCTGCTGGACCAGGGCGTCGAGGGTGCCGATCTTGAATTCGGGTATTGCGAAGGGCAGGACGGTGCCGTTGTCGGGGTTTATGGTGGCGCGGAGGGAGGCCAGGGCATCGTCGGTGTCAAAGGTCCTCAGGGGCAGGGACACGAGGGCATAGGTGGTCGGCGGCGGCATGGCGGCGGCGGCGGCTCACTGCATTACACAGCGGGTTGACCAAGCTCGGAGAGGAGGGGCCACGACCCGGCGGGAGGTTTTCGAGCCACGTTGGGGCTCTGCACAGCAGGCAATGAGGCGCGGCGGACTAGGAGCAGCAATGGCGGGGCAGGCAGGCAGCAATGGGGTTGGAATGCAGGCGGTCCCGGTGCGGTGCGGTGCGGTGCTGAGCCGGTCGGCACAGAGTTCGGGGGTCGGCTGGGCGAGGTTGGACGTGCGGGCTCGAGGGAGGTGCCGGCAGCTTGCCGGGAGCAGACCAAGGTCGGATGTAGCTCGGTGTACAGTAGCTAGCGAGCTAAAATTAGTCGTACTGTGCCGCACAGCGTGCTCCACGCCTTGCGCCACTGTAGAGAGCAGGAGGCCCAAGAAGAAAAAAAAGAGCAAGCACAAAAAGTCCATGCGCGGCAAAAGCACCTACAACCCCAACCCATGTGTGCGGTGCGCAGCGCAGCCGCAGGCGGGCATTCATCAAGGAGTGCTTGCGTTCATCTTCTTGCTTTTTTTCGGCAGCCACCCCCGCGCGTTTCTATACCGGTGATCATCACGAATAGTAGGCTATCAGAACGGGGGACTGGGCAGCCATCCCACCGACCCTGCATGGCCGCGAGACCTTGCGCCGTGCTGTCTCTCTCTCTCCCTGGCGGCCGCCTGCACGGGACCTGTGTTTGGCCGGTGCTTGTCTGTGTCTTGCTGCACATCCTGGACGGCTTGCTGGCGGCAAGCGCACGGCAGGATGGCATGGCCAGTTTCGGCTGGCGAGGGTTGGGGGGCAAGGAGGTCGGCGTCGCCAAAGGGATCTCATTAGAGGTACCCGACACCAGAGGGCTGAGCACTGAGCTGTGAGGGCGTGGTACTTTGTACTTTGTAGAGACTTCGGTTGCAGACCTAGTGTAGTTGCCCGACCATGTTTCGCCAGTGCACGGCCAGGCTCCGCCGCGTACTGGGTACCTACCTATGGGGAGGCACCTGGCGGCCGGAGCAGTGGCGTGGCGGGCCTGCGTCGCCCTCCCAGGTGGCTCACCTCATTTTTTTTTGGGCGCATCGCACAACCGCCCTAGCCTGGAAACAACAGCCCGGGACCGACCACCCACTTCCCTGATGCCGCGTTGGCCCGCACCGGCCACCTCCATTTTGGGCCTCGCGGACACACCCAAGAAAAAACAAGCGGGTGCCTGTCAGCCGAGATTTTGAGTTGTCGTCGTTCGCAGTTTTTCCATCAAAGACACCACCGACGCTGTCGGGACTGGCATTGACGTCGTGCACCGGCCGAGGGGGAACTCTGCCAGAGACGAGACACGACCAAGTAAAATAAGCGCAGGCAAAGAAAGACCCAGGCATAGATTGGCCTGGGCGAGCTCTGTTTTCCTTCAATTTCGCGGCGCCGTTGCACAAGCCGCCTCGGGCACCACCACCACCACCACCACAACCACCAGGCCAGCACCGCCAGGCCAGCACCCGACGGCCAACCAGTCTTCTTGTTGTCGACTTCGACGCCGCTCCAGGCTCGCACCCGCAACTCCAATCCGACCCTCGAATGCTCGCAGCGCCGCCGCCAACGACGACGCGCTGCTGACGCCGCCGGCACCAACCTGCTCCCTTGAGCCACGGCCATTGCGTTGCGAATTCGAGGTCCGACCGACTTTTCCCCCATTACCGCCGCCCGATCGTGCCGGCTGGTTGGGCCCTGTCGTTTGTGGGCGCGTCCGGTGCGACCACCTGATCCACGACTGCAAGCCTTTTCCCGGAACCTCATTCTGCTGCCATTGGGCCGGCCGACCTGCCCTGCCATCCCTTCCATTCGATTGTGCCCACCAGGCCGTCCTTCACGCGACCGATCGTCGCCCTTTCGTGAAGCCCTTGCATCTATTCTACGCCCATCTGGAAAAAAAAGAAGAAAAAATATGTGTCTGCGCGCGACCGCGGCCCCGTGATCGGCGACTCTTTTCTGTCTTGGACGCGATTCTCGCACCGAGCGACCGCGAGCGACCTCGTCCAGCCCGGCTTCCCGCGGCACTCGAGCAGCGGCCACACGGTCTGGTCGGGCCCTGGCGAGCAATCCAATCGAGGAGGCAATCGACCGCCGGGCCAGCGACACCGCCTCGGCCCGGTCTGGAAGCCGTTCCAGCCGCCGGTCCCGACCGCCTGCCATGGAGTCGACTGCTGGTCTGTCCGCCTACCTAGGTACCCCTACCTGCACACCCTGATCGCTGGCCGCCATGCTAACTGCAGCCCTCCATGTGTCGCCGTTCCTGAGCCCGTCTCGGGTTCACGGGCGCCGGCATGGGGCGTCTTTACAGGTGATTCTACAGCCGATCTGACGACCGTCATGTCAGCCTCTCCAAAGAGGCAACGCAAAACCGTGACGGCAGTACCGCTACCGTCGGCCACCCAGCCGGGACCCCCTCAATCCTCCGATCCCTCGCACCAGCAGCACTCGACGCAGCAGTTCGCAGCGCAACCCCAGAGTCAGCAGTTGCAGCACTCTCAGCATCACATGCAGCAGCTGCAGGCTCGGGCCGAGCTCACGCAGCAGCCGCCCGGCGATGTGCAGTTTGGTTCCGAATCGCCAGTTCCCGCCGGCACATCGGGCCTCTACCAGAGCCCTTATAGGGACGGTCGCGTCAGGAATCCGGTGCCCAGCAATCTGCGCGGAAGGGCCGACCCTCACGGAGGCAGCTTTGGTGTAATGCACATCGACATCAACACTGCTGAGGCCAAGGCCAGGGATGAAATCGCCAAGCGAACGAGCGAAAGGACCGAGCGTGCCGCAAAAATGGCCCAGCAAGCCGGATATGTGCCGCTCTCCCGCAGGCGCTTCCCTCACCTTCCTACAAGCCCGACCGTATCCAACGGCTCGCGAGTCACCGTCCTGGATCCGAACCAGACCAAGGAAGAACAGGCGCGCCTGCTGACCCTTCTGCGGTCCCTCAACCCCGTCTCTGTTGTTGATCAGATCTGCAAGGCCCTGGCGTACTTTGGAGGAATACCAGGAGCACCAGCGCCTCCGGACGGCAACTTTCCCGAGAGCGCTGACAGAAATGGCTCCGGCCGCCTGTTTGTCGGCTGGATTTCCGAGATTTTCCCGCACATCGAGAACACTCCATCGTTGACCATGAGTCCTACGAGGCCGTACGCGCTCCTGCAAGAGGCCGGGGGCGATGCACCTCCTGCCGAGAACAAGGAGACAGTGAAGCGACCGCGAGGCAGGCCCAAGGGCAGCAAGGCGACCAAGGCGCGGAAGGACAAGGGAATAAAAAAGGGCATGGCCAAGGCCAAGGCTTTGGCCGCCGCAGGTGCCGCTCCAGGACCCGGCGACCAGAACGCGGCAGACGTGGATGGAAGCTGGGTCGATATGGATGAAAGTACTGTGGATGCGACGGCAGCTCCGGGACAGCTGTCGCAGGATATGTCGCTGCCAATGACCGAGAATCCCCAGTTTGTTCCCCGAAAAAGAGGGCGGCCAAAGGGGTCCAAAAACCGGCCCAAGGAGCCTGCTCCCGAGAGGGCAGACCAGGGAACAGGCGAGTGGGGTTCTCAGAACCTTACGCCCAAGCCCAAGTCCAAGGGGAAAAAACAAAAGGCGGCGGCAGCGGCGCAGAGCGGAGGCGGACAGCAGAACGGTATCAATGGCAATGGCCAGGATGAGGCTGCACCGTCTGGGGTCGAGTTTGCCTTGGCGGCGCTGCAGTCATACAACGACACCGGCAGCATGGCTGGCGACCAGTCGGCGTCATTCACACCAGCCAACCTCGCCCCGCCCGCTACCGCGGTCCAGCAAGCCAATGCAATGGGCACGCCATTAGCGAACAAGCGGAAGCGGAACGCAGTCAAGGGTGCGACGGACGGGGCGCAAGACCTACAGGGCAACTCGAGCGTGGGCCGGATCCAAAGATCTCCGCTCCCCAACGGCTTTATACCACAGGGCTCTTCGGCTGTGCCGATCCTGGCTCAACCACCCCCAAAACGCCAGCGCAAGACTAAGGAATCTTCGGGTATGCCCGAGCCAACAGCCACCGCACATGGCGCAGCCAATGATGTCACGTCTGAGGCAAGCGATGGCCATTTCGACAGGGAGACGTTTGAAGCGCTTCAGTCCCAGCTGGAACAAGAAACCGAATCCGTCAGGAGGCATGATGAGACTCAGATTCAGGCAATGCTGCCACAGCTGCGAGCACAGGGCCCGCAGCAGAGCAGTCAGCTTCAGGGTATGCCTGGCCGCCAACAGGACCCGCGGCAGCAACAGCAACAATCGGCTTCACCACACCCCCAACAACAACAACAACACCAGCCGCCGCCGCCGCCGCCACAACAGCAACAACACATGGCTCAAACACAAATGCCAGGGTCAGTTGGCGCCCATCAACAGCAACGACAGCCTTCTCGTAATACTTCCCAGTCGTACTTTGGGCATGTCGGTAACGGCTCGGCTGCGTACAGTCAGCAAACGCAGCAGCAGCAGCAACAGCAACAGCAGCAGCAGCAGCAGCAGCAGCAGCAGCAACAATCTCAGCCGCAGCAACACACGGCACAGTTTTCCGCCCAGCAAACACAGCAGCACGCGGCACAGTTCACTTCACAACAAGCGCATCAGCAATATTCCGCCACACCCCCACAGCAGCAAGTCCAGCAACAGCCGAAGTACCCGACAACATATCAGCCTCAGGCGTCTTATACCGGCAGTCAAGCACAGCAGCAGCAGCAGCAGCATCAACAGCCACAGCAGCATCAACAGCAACAGCCGCAGCAGCAGCAGCAGCAATCTCAACAGCAGCAGCCGCCGCAGCACCACCACCAACAGCAGCCACAGCCGCAGTCACAGCAGCCACAGCAACAGCCACCGCCGCCACCGCCGTCACAGCAGCAGCAGCAATATCCAGCTTCACAGCAGCACCATCAGCAGCAGGTTGTTGCGACGAACTCGCCCGTTTTGGTTTCTCAGGCATCGGCGAGCGACAGCGGCTACAGGACGGCCAACAACGCTGCCATGGGTTACAACGCTCAGTTCAACTCGCAGCAGCGGACTCAGGCTTCGGCTTCTCCATCGGTCAACGCGTACACGCCAAACAGGACGCCCTCGTTTGGCGCCCCAGCAGCCCGTCAGCAACAGCCCCAGTCGCAGCACGGCCAGGGAACCGTGGCAACCAGCATGCAGTCATTCCACAGCTTTGACGCAAACAACGCGGCCTTGTTTGAAAACATGGGCCTGGACGGTTCAGGCCATGCCTCACTTGGCCTGGGCACATCCTCATATGGCATGAACGGCGGCGTGGCGCGGTCGTCGGCCGGCACTGCAGGCTTTGGGCCAGCCTTTGATTCGCTACAGGGAAACAATATGCGGGATCGATACTTTGGCGGCGGTGTGCGCCGTTAGTTCCACATGGCAGCCGCCGTCATAGTCGACTGCTCTTGTCATTATACGTTTTCTTTTTTTTTCGTTTTTGGTGAGAGCCACGTCGAGCTTCTATTCCAGCATTCTCCAACTGGCTTGCGCCATGGGTCTGCCTCGACTCTCCGCCAGCACGGGATATGGGGGAAATGTGAAGCGCAGCAGCAGGGCTGTCGCGGCAAGATGGACGAACGGGTGGGCTCTCAACTCCAGGAGCCGATGTAAACACAGCGGCGTATTACTTGTCCATGTCTCGAACCTTTCTTTTTCCCTTTCCCCCGTTCCCCGTCTGCTATTTTTTCCAGCCCGATCTTTGTTTCTTGTTTTCCACGCTTTTGGTCTTGCATTTTTCTTCTTGCGGTCTACCTCTCTAGGCACGGGGACAAGTGGCGAAATCAATCTTTTGGTAGTTGGGGCTACTTGAAAAGCCAGAGGGCTACTGGTATTTATTTGGGTATTGGACTAGATAATGATACGGCTTATGACTATGACGAAAGGTATATCGACTGCACTACTGAAAGGCACCGTGCACGCGCCACCTCGAAGTAATCTGACCATTGGTGGCGTGCGACTTCCATCCCCCAAGAAATGCTTTGCAGCACCACTAGTGTATCTCCATCTGCAGCATCCTATTATCGCCTAGTCGCGCGCAGGCAAGACCACGATGCGCTTCATCGGCTCAGGTCATGTACCCCAGGAGGGTGGCAGGGGCCGGCACGATTGGAACAGGAAAACTAGTGGCAATAAGCGTGGCATTTGGGGATTAGGGGCCGATATTGTTTTCCCCTTAAGAGACTCGTTGGGATAGATGAGTACTGGAAACCACATTTCTATATGTATCCCCGCCCTTTCTGGGCTGTCCTGGTCAAAAAAAAGGTACAAAGGTTTGGGAAGAAGGTACAAAAAGCCACAAGAGGCCTCGGTTTAACTCGCCAGATATGCAGACGCTGCTACAAGTCAAGGATCACAAAGAAAAAAGAAGAAAAAAAGCCACCCCACCCCCCACCGAAGAGAAGAATCCAGATGAAGGGAAGACGACGAAGCGAGAAATCGACAAATGAGAGATGGCTTAGTAATAGCAGTCGTGAACGCTAACCGACAACCGTCGCCTTGTGGCCGCCACGCCACCCAAATCGAGCCCGCAGAACTCCGGTGATGCTTTCCAAATGACGAATATTAACAACAGGCAAAAGTATGTAAAGAAATACCTGGCTCGAGATGAGAGAGAGGCAGGTGGATATGGTATAGTATGGTATGGTTTAATAGGGTAGGTACGTGATGGCATGCGATGAGTGATGTGTCGTGTGTCGTATCGGCAAGTGCGACGTTTATGGTGACGAGGTGGCCGAGCCAGGCATCCCAGGGCCTGCCGGCCTAGTCGATCGGATCGTCCTCGGTGGCTCCTGGTGGTGGTCTTATCGAGTCGGAGATGCCGTACCCGTACCACCATCCATCCTCCTCGTCCATTCCGTCTTCGCGGATGAGGTCCAGCATCATGGGAGCATTGCGCTTTATATCCGTGGGCCTCTCGACGATTTTGCGTTGCAGGATGAGGGCCTCGGCGGTTGTGAGCCACATCTGCTGCAGAGCAGGCAGATCAGGCAGCAGCAGCTGTGCGTGTTCGTACGAGAGGGGGCCCATGGGCATGCCCGAGGCCAGGCTGGTGTTGAATATGAAGCTGTTCCGCCGCGATGACCCCGAATCGGCCGACTCGGGTCCGCTGTACGCCGCCGCATCTCCACCAGGAGCCGGCATCTTGTTATCCTTGAGGACCGCCATCGATTTTTTTCTGCCGAGCCTGAGGCCTCGCTTGGCCTTGGTCACGCTCGGCTCGACGGGCTCCTGGGTGATGGACTTGTACCATGTATCGACGGCCGCCCTGCGCGTGTTGTATCCCTTGATCTCCCAAAACTTCTCGGCCTGCCGCAGACCACCGCAGATCAGAGCAGCCACGTGTACCTCGTCGGCCGGCTTCTCCCTGAGATAGCCCCTAACCGTTCTCTCGACGCGGCCGGCGTACGAAGGCGGCCGCAGCCTCCTGCAGAAAGACGCAACGACAAGGGGGAACACCTGATGGACCTGCAGCAGCGTACGGTCATCGTACATGTTCATGACCTCAACCTCGATCGGGTTGAGCGTGTAGGGCAGGTGGCGGATCCCGATTCCCTTGTTGTCCAGAAGATATTTGAGGTGGCGAGCCCGGTAGGTCTCGAAGAAGTGAAAGATGGTGAAAATCAGAGGGATCAGTCGGCGCCTCATGCGCTCCCAGGCGGGAGCAAACTCTCTTCTTTGGGCGTCGGTGACCCTGAGGAAAATCTCCTTGGTGACGCGCTCGCAGATGAAGTATGCCAGCTTGGCGGAGACATGAAGCCGGTGCCACAGCCCACAGACATGGTAAAGATTGGGCCTCGTCTCGGCAGGTAGAGGGTAGAGACGCTTGGCATAGGCCGGGATGTTGTGCTCCAGGTGGTAGCGTGCGATCGGCATCTCGTTCAAGGTTATCAGGGCGTGCCAAGACCTTGACGCTAGTCGTAGGTTCAGGATATCAGAGAGAGGGAGTGAGGCGATGATCTCGATCTGAAGCTCGGTCGGCAAGGAAAGAAAGAGCTGGTCAATGGCAGCACTGTGTTGAGGCGTCTGTTAGCTGATAGGCTCCCTCAGGGGCAAGATTACGACACGAGAGTACAGGATAGTTTAGGGCGAAGCCGTCGCCTGTCTGCTACGAACCTTCGGGTCCTTGTGGAGCCATCGCCCAAAGAGTCTCTCTTCGGGCTCGTTGTGATGTTCTCCGGCGCGGACTTGCCCGGGAAGAAACGCCCCAGTCCCAGCAGGGTTTTCTTCTTCCTGTGTTCGGCCTCGGCCGACTCGGGAGGAGCCTTGTGGTCTCGCAATGGCAGAATGAATCGGGATGCATGTGACTGCGCTATCGCGGATATCTGAGCGCTTGTTGATGGGGCCCCGGGAGCCGGCTCTGATCTTTGCTGCTGCTCCTGGTGGAGCTTCTCAAAGTACCTCTCCGAGCCGAACTCGGTGATGTGCAGGGGGTCCATCCCTGCCGGCCGGGACGGCTGTGTAGCCATGGTTGCGGATGTTGTGTGGCAAAGGAACGTCTGGCGACGACGAGGTGCGCGCGATGGTCGGCCAAAGTCAGCCCCTTAGCGAGCGATGAGGCGGCTCGACTGACTGAGTGGGGGCGTTTATCAAGTTGGAGAGCCTCCACTCAACCATGTTGGGACATCTGTGTTCGGCTGGGGTCTGACAGATAGCAACCGCTCGGGTCGGTGGCTACGGCCGTCGGGGACGAGTGCGATCGACGGAACGCCGCAGCAGCTTGCGGTTCTGCCGTGGGAGCGCGATGGCCAACTGGTCGTCTTCTGGGTCACCCACAGATGCCCGGGTCCGGGGGGGCGGCCCCGCCGTCGTTTCGGGGGGTGCGAAGGATTGGGGCCTGATATATCAGCAGCTGGGGGTGCGGGCCTGGTTGTTCTATCAGCCCGCGCGAGGTTCCCGAGGTCTATGGCAGACAGGAACAGATCCGCAGGCGCGCGCGCGCACAGCAAAAACCGTGGGCTCGTGGTCTAAATCTGCCTCCCTCTTTCCTTGAGAGGTATTTGATCGGCGCACAAGGCGAGCGAGAGAGTAACGATTGGAAAGGACCGGAGGCTACAGGTCTTTTGGCTTCCAGCCTTGACTGGGAACGATTGAGGAAATTGGGCGGAGACGTGAAGAGGGGGCGTCGCGAGGGTGGGCTGCGTTCGATCGTTCGAGCAGAGCGTTGGGAAGCCGAGGCCGTCTTTGCCCGCGTCTCTCCCTCTCTTTCTTTCTCTTTGTCTTTCTCCCTGTCCAAACTCTTTCCCTTGCCCCGTCCTTTTTTCGATTGTGTCCTCGTCTCTCAGGCTCTGCTGCCGTCGGTCGTACTGCGAGGTTTTTCGGCTGTGATCGCGCGCGGTGCAACGATTCGCTCGCGCTCCCTGAGGACAGGCTGGGCCGGTAGGGCGTCCGGGGAGGAGCGGCAGTAATCAATACGAGGGAAATAAGAAGAAGAAGAAATAAAAGAATGATAATGACAGCAGCGAGGGCGGAGGGAGGATGGAGCACAGGCAAGGCGGGCGCAAAAGGGCTAAGAGAGTGGTTATTGGGCCTGTTTCGAGAGTGTGGGGGGAGGGCGCCAGCGACCGAGGCGAGTCGTGTTGGCAATGGTATCTTGCCAAATCCAGGCAGGCCCGTCCTTGTTTTTTCTGGGCGGCGCCGGCGCACAACTACGCACGTTCCAAGGAGGCCCGGAAGCTTGGGGGTCTTGTGGGGTGGGAAGGGCGCAGGCCAGGGACGGGGAGGGCGGGCGAGAAGAAGCTGGAGGGATGGGGGACGGTGGTGGGAGGGCACGGCGATGGGGGTCGCCCGTGTCAGTGACGATTGCAGCCAGCAGTGGATGATGGATGGGGAATCTTGGATGGACCACGGCGGTTTGGCCGGCGTAATAGTGGGGAGCGTATCGGGCCAGAGTCCACTACAGAGGGTCGGCCACACTGGATGGGTGCATCGCATCGCGCCCAAGGGGGGGGGGGTGCCTGCGTTTGCGGAGGCGAAGGCTATGTTATGTGCCCGAGCAAACACCCAGAGGAGGCGCCTTAGCTCGGTATCAGAGATCTGCTATTGGCCGATAGCCCGTCGCATCTCTGCTGTAATTGGGCCTGGTCCCCCGATTCGGCCCTGTTTGGGCGGGCGGCCAGGGGGTGTGGTACCACACGCGGCCTGCAAAAGTACCGAGTACTGGGCCTGTGGCGGGCAGGCGCCGCCGTGGCGAGAGTCGCCGGTACGCCACGGGGTATCTGGGCAGGCCATGCGCGCAAGCAACCATTGGGAAAAGTTTCCGCGCGTCGCAATTTAGCCGGAGCCGACGCCATCACAGCATGGCCGGGGAAATAGAGAAATGCACTGCATTGCATGCCTAGCACCCCCGGGGGCTAGGCTGATTATTCTTCCTTTTTTCTTTTCCTTCTTTTTCGGCCAGTGTGCTTTTTCACAGTCCTGTGGCTGCCATTGTCCCTTGCGCCCGTGCCATCGGAGGCACGCGCCGATGCCTCTCTCTGTCTCTGTCTCTGTCTCTCTTTTTTTTCCTTCTTTTTCTTTTTTTTTCCTTCTGTATTCAGGGTCTCCCGGGGCGGCCTTGCTGCCTGTGCTAGCCTGCGAGGCCGTCCTCCCGTCATTCGGCATCACACACAAGCTTTTGGAGAAGCACCGGTCCGGGCCCGGCCAGATGGCACACGTCGAACGTGGTGTGGAGGCTTGGGTGGCAACTGTCTCATGGCCGGGATCTCCTTGGGCGGTGCTTCGCAGGCGGCCAGATAAGCATTTCCGACTGACTGCCTGCCTCTCGATGTGTAGGTGGGAGGAGGGTACCTGGCAGACTGGCAGGCTGGCAGGCAGGCAGACATGCATATCTGCCTGGGCCGCGAATCCAGGGCAACGTCTCGGACTTTTCCCATTTTAAGCTGCGGCGGCGGCGGCAGCGCATGGCCAGCGGGTGGTGTGGTTGGCGGGCACGAGCAGGAAAAGCTGCACGAGCCGGCCATGCACGCCCCTCCGTCCGCCTTCCCGCCGCCCCTCAGATTGGTCGCTGCAGAGCGTCGTGTGGCCCGGCACTTGCAAACGCAGGAAAAAAAAATTAAGGCAGCAGAAGGAAAGAAAGCCAGAAAAGTAGGCCCATCCCGTCGTGCCCGTCTCCGCGCTCCGCACCGTGACAATGGCGCCCAAGGTTGCAGACGGAATGGAGGCTGGTCGGGTCGGGGTTGATTTTCATTACAATGCCAAACTACCTTGGCTGCACCCCCTCCAGCGGCGAGACCAGCGGCCGCACCGAGCGCGCCCCGAATGACACACCCGTGTTTGCTTGCGTCCCCCCGTTTGCGCGATGACGGGCCCTGGTGTGAATTTCTGGCTGGCCACCTGACCGTGGCCGGGTGGAGAGGGCGCCCGCCGCGCTTGATGTGTGCTGGCGGTCTGGCTGCTCGTTCTTGCGTCTCCCCCCGTACCGTACGTGCCGGGGATCTGCCGAGGAGCGTGTCAGGTACATAAACGGGCACGAGCATGCAGTCTGCTGGCGCCGATCACTGACCACCCCTCGGCAGTTGGAACCCCCACCCATCAGCAGGACGCTGCTTGGTATTCGCGCGGAGCAGCACGGCCGTTTTGGCCGATGTGACATTGGACGCGACTCTGTGTGCGTGCGTGCGTGCTTTCTTTTTTCTCCTTTTTTTTTCTTTCTTTTTCTTCTCAACCCACCAACCGCAGTGTGCAATTCTGCGAGGCGCAGCACCAGCCAGCCAGTCTGCAGCCACGGTCGGGCGGCTCAAGGTGGTTTGGTGGGTTTGTGCGGGCAGGCGTCGGAGAGTTCTCGGGATATCTCCCCCAGACCACAGCTGCAGTCTCCCCTATTCTCCCCATAGGCCTCCCCTCCCCACTCTGCAATTGGGGGACGGAGCCGCCCCTGGCCTTCTGCGTCTTGGTGGCGTTTTTGTTTGGGCGCGGGCCGCCCGCGCAGCAAGCCACAGCGCACTCACCCCAGACGGACGGCCAGAGTTGTTGGTGCTTGCTGGGCTGGGCCGACCCAGGATGCAGGTTCAGGGCCACGCGAGAAATCTTGCCGCGTGCATCTCTGGCGTGCCCTGCTTGTTAAGGCCTTGGCAGCGCGCTCCGGATACGGCCTCCCCGGCCCATCGGCGCGGCCGCAAGCCCAGCAGAAGACGTGGGTAGTGTCCTGGCTACAGCAAGCCCGGGGGTGGGCGCGGCGCCGGCAACCAAAGCAGGAGCTGCGTTCTGGAAGCCGGCCGCGTCGGCGTGTCCAGCCAGCAGTCGAGGCCCTTTTTTTCAGACGACACGACATGATGGAATCCGCGGCCCTTCTCCGGCCAGTCTCCCCGTTTGCGTTCTAGACAGGCGCCAGGCCGCAGCAGCTGCTGATTGGCCCGCAGCCGACATTAGTGCCCCCTCGATTCCAATCTTCGATGCGATGTGGCCAAAGGGCGCGCGCGCCCGCTGTCCCTAGGGCGCCCTGGCTGACTGAGCTGTACGCCTGCCCCGGTGCCCGTGCCCGTGCCTCGCCAGCCCCAAGACTCGTCCAGGCGACAAAGCAAAGCAGCGTCAAGAAGAAATCATGTGGCGCACGCCGGCTCGGTCCAGGTCTCCCAGCCCGACATGGCCTGAAACACTTGCTCACCAAATGCACGCCTGTCTTTTTCACCTTCCTTTTCTTCTCATTTTTTTTCTTCTTGCTTATTGCTCTCTCCCCCTCCTCACCCAGACAGTCCGTCCACGCCCCTGCAGGTCGCACCCTAGGACCAGCGACGAGTGCTGTGGACGGCAGTTGTAGCCGAGTCTGTGCGTCACTTCCCCGACGCTTGCATGGCTAGGAGCCTTTTTCTCATTTTTGGTCATCCTCGGCCGGCCAGGAATTGCTGAGTGACATTTGGCCGTTTCCGGCGGCCCAAACAAGATAAAATATAAAATAAGATAAAAATAAAAGAGGGGAGCCCTGTTGGCAAAGTCGCTGACGCAGTGGAGAAATGCAAGAAAACCTTCCATCTGAGACCCGGCGTCCGCCCCGGATGTCACCGGCGGGCGGGCAAGACCCGGGCAGGCAGCGTGTCGACCTTGATTTGTTTGATGGCACTGCGTCCCTGTTGGTGCCACCATGGCACTTCACCACTGCCGCCACCGCTGCTGCTGCTGCTGCTGCTGCTGCTGCTGCTGCTGCTGCCATCATCCATCTGATGGCACCCACTAGGCGTCCTGAGACATGCAGGCAGGCAGTCAGACAGGCGGGGCAAAGATGGCACAACCGGAGCACGATGCAGGTGCTTGCTTGCTTGTTGGCCGGGTCTCACCCAGGCGTCGCGTCGCCGTGTTCCCCGGGCAGGCACGCACGTAGGCCAGAGTAGCGCGGGTTTTCCCAGAAGCAGCAGCTGCATGCAGGCCGGCCGGCCGGCGAATTGCCTCCCCCCAAGCCACACTCACCCCTCGTGGCCAAGATCGTCGCGCGGGATGCGCTACTCGATGCCCCCTTTAACACACACACACACACCCCCTCCCGCCGCCTGAGCACTGAACCCGGGCCAACTCTGGAGGTCCAACACACTCGCTGAGATGCGTGCAGCTTTCGGCCCGATCAGACCACAGAGTGCGCTGGGGCCCGCCCCTCGAGGCCTGTCTGTTCACCACGAGACAGCAGACCCTCGGCCGTACTGTCTAGGGCCGGAAAAAAAAAGAGACAGAGAGCGAGAGAGCGGGATCCAGTGCCATGTTGACGTGCACATCTCACCAACCGCTCAGCTGGCAAAAGAAGGGCCGTAAAAGAATGGCTTTTTTTGTGCCATATCCGAGCCGAGCGTGGCGGCCCTCCGTCAAAGTCGCTTATCGGGGGCTTGTCGGGCAAAGTTGGCTGCGAGACGCCTTCCCGAATGCGGAAGCCAGCGCCGACACCAGTGGGCTCGTCCATTTTCTGTCCAGCCTTCGTCCTGACGCTGGTGGGTGGGGGATGGTCGCCCGTCGTCGTGCTAGGGCTGTGGCGCCCGCCTGGCCTGACAAGACAGACGCTCGCGCACCGAGTCGCGAGGAGCGAGCAGGCGGTCTTGGTTGCCCACTCGCCCGCATCTGTTTTCGGGGGCCGCACATGGGTTCGCGATACCCGTCCGCCGTCGTCCATGGTTGAGCTCAGCTTGGGTCTCCTCGCCCGGACGCGAGTGCCAAACCCGAACCGGAAAATCCTGCGAGTGGGAGAAATAGGCACACGGGTGGCTAAGTAGGTGCATACCTACTACAGATATCCCTCGCGGTAGGTGGAGGTGGCTGCCAGCAAAAAAAGGGAGGTTCGCCGGTAAGTGGTAGTGACGTGGGATGCGCCGGCTTCGATAGCTTCGCTACGTGCTCCTATTGCCACCGCTTGGTCTCCATTTTCGCTCAGGTATGCGCTGTTTTTTTTTCATTACTTTTCATCCCCTCTCGCCCTCTCGGTCTGTGTTCTGTGCCCTCTCCAGGAAGAAGAAAACCGATCTTGTCCCTTGCACTCATTGGCCTCGACGTCTGCACCAACTCTCGCTCCCCTCTGGGCCTCCCCTCCCCCGGCTTCCTCGGGTACCCTGCTCAATGCCGTGAACCAGTGC
Source organism: Nakataea oryzae (assembly GCA_003049435.1). NCBI lineage: Eukaryota > Fungi > Ascomycota > Sordariomycetes > Magnaporthales > Magnaporthaceae > Nakataea > Nakataea oryzae. The sequence continues at coordinate 5,034 of PYSQ01000213.1, read as the reverse complement.
TAGGATCGCGGGCTGGATCGCATCTGCCAAGAGCGGCAAACCAGACGGCGGCACTGCCGAATCTCCCAGCCAGCTCGAGAGGCCCGTCTGTTGGGCGGCCAACTCAAAAAAGCGCGTGCCTTTGGGGCTTGAGCGGTCCAAACCACGGACCACCTGGGACTGCGAGCGACAAGGCGTCTCCCGGCCAAGGTGCGGACCGGCCGGGATGGGGCGAAGGGGGGAGCGGCAAGAGATGCAGCCCGCATCCCGCAGCCCGCAGCCCACAGCCCGTCGCCCCCCGCGAGGCTCGACAGGATGCCCGGCCATGGCGCGGCATCAGCTCGAGTCGGGCACATTTGGAGGCGAGCGAGGCGAGGGTTCAAGGTGCTGCTGGGGCATGTGGCTTGTGAGGGCAGGCAGCCTGCCCGCCCACCCCTGCTGCTACCCCTCGCATGCTCTCACGGGTGGGTGCGCCCTCCAGCCCCACCGGCTTGTCTTGCCAGGTTCGATCCATCCAATATCCTTCCATGGGGTTCTACGGGGCCGCACGGTGCATTCATTCCGTCCCAAGGGCTCACCGACCAAACCTGTCGGCGGCTGTTGTTGTCCGATGTGCCAAGGACAAAGGCCGTTTGCAGCGCGGGTTCGAGGGCAGAAACGCTGCTGCTGCTGCTTCTGGTTGCCAGCTAGCCAGCCAGGCTCCCACGCGGTTGGAGTCTAGGTCTAGAGCGAGATGGCCGGGGCAGCAAGCAAGCACTGGGAGCAAACAAAAAAAAAAACAATGTGCCAGTGCCTTTCTGGGCGGGCGTGGCTGCTGTCACACGGCATGCGCGCCCTAACCTACTCGGGCGTTGTGCCTTCTAATTTTGGCACCAACATCCACATGGGACCACCCGCGAGTCCTTGTTGCGAGCCCGGCCGTTTGCCCGTCCTTCCGGGTCCCCTTTCCGCATCCACGACAAGGTTGCGAGCCCATTTGCTGCTGCTGCTCGGACTTTGGGGCCCAGCAGCCCGGGCATGGGTTGAGCTCATAGTTGTGTGTCTAGTCTGGACTCGACTCGACTCGACTCGATTCGACCCTCCGCGCGCCGGCATGGCCACCACCTCCCACAGCGCCCTCGCCTGCTACCTCATTTGCAGGCAGCCCGGGTCGGTTGATTGATTTATTGATTGATCGAATGATTGACTGATTGCGTGGTCGACTGACTGGGCGGCCAGCGTCAGCCACCCCAACGCCTGCCTCGCCCGCTGCTCCAGCAGATGTGACCTTGACCTTGACCTCCCCGCCCACCCCTGTGCATGCCCCTCGCGTCACGGCTAGTTTGGGCCATGGCCCTCCCTTCCCGCCTGTTTGCTCCCGACCGAGATTGCCCACGTATTGAGCCAAGACGCCCCCCTTTTCAGCCAACCGTGGCTCTGTCGGGCTCGAGTCTTTTTTTTTTTTTTTTTTTTTTTTTTTTTTTTTTTTTTTTTTTTTTT
>PYSQ01000212.1:0-49124 GCA_003049435.1 Nakataea oryzae | reverse complement strand
CCCCCCCCGGCCCGCTCTCGCCTCCACCTGCGCTCCCGCGGCGCCACACCATAGACATCGCTACCAGCCCTCTGTCGCTTGTGCCTCTGCGCCGCCGGCATGGGGCACATGCGCACATACACACACGCACGCAGGCACACACACAGCCGAACTGGCGCCTCCCCTGTGCCGATCACGGCCTACCCGTAAGGCCTTGATTTGGGTAGGGACGGCTCTGCCTGCTGCGCCCCAGGTGGTGACGCTGCCTCCAAGTAGAGAGCCCCAGGAATAAGGGCCCCCCGCCCCAGGCGAGCGGGCTAAGTAGAGGAACTGACCGGTTGGCTCCACCTCGTACTCTATCCGAGTTCATGCTTCTGCGGCGGCAAATGGTCCGGTCGCGGCTTGCCATCTAGGTAGAGCTCGTGTTGAAGGTCGCCTTCCCACCCCATGCTCCTTTGGCCGACCACTACCAAACTCGGCCGAGCGTGGTTCTGAATCGGGGAAGCAATTGCCGGACCAGGAGGCCGGGAAATAGCCCAGGGCCGAAAAGGAAGGATTCCAGCAACGTGATTGCTCGCAGTCCCCTGCCCACCCAGCAGGCTCGTCGCCAGATCGCTGCCAGTCCATCACGAATACGGACACAGAAAAACACGCCATTTGGGACAGGCTGGTCGGGTTGGGGAGGTTGGGGGCTCCCAAGGCGCCGAAAAGAGATTGTCGCCGCCGCCGCCCAGGCGAAACATTTTTCTTTTTGCAGGTGGCAACGGGGAACCAACAAAATTGCGGGAGGTGATTGAGTTGTTTCGAGACGGCAAATCTATCCATGTTGGATCTGTCCAGAGCATAAGACGAACCGTCATTGGCCTTGAGCGTTTGGCTCGCAAAGCTTGGTGTCGAGGCGGCTTTTTACTCGTCAACGACATCAGGCCACCGAGGCCTAGCGGACTGACAACGTGGGAAAGCGTGCTGGTAACCAATTGCAACCGCACTCACACAGCAAAAAAAAAATTCAGCACGACCACCACGACCCCTTGCGGCTGCAAAAAGTGGCGGGCCGTCGTCGTTGGGGCCGGCGCAGAGGCGGGCGGGGATTGGCTGCAGGGGACAGCGATGTGAAACTCTAGCCCTGGTTTCAACCGCGGCGCAGGCAAAATGCCAGGGCGTCGCCCATTGGCCAGCCGCCCGCACCAGTTCTGGGGCGCTGGAGCTCTCCGGCTGCGACGCTGTTAAACTCCCGCCGTCCAGTGAGTGCGACCAAGTAGACCCAGTGTGCCAGTCACCCGACGCCCGGATCCCTGTCAGAGAGAAAGAGCGCGACGCCAGCAGCCCCCAGCTGAGCTGAGCCGCCCGTGCCCTTTTGGCGCCGCGCGCAGGTCCAGCTGGGCCGCTGTCACAAAGTGCGCTGCGCTACGGTGCGTCCACGCAAGCGCACACACACGCACACACGCACACGCATCTATAGGTGCGTACCTGCCTATACGCCAGAGTCAGGCCAGAGGCGGCCAACTGGGTCTCGCGAAAAAAAAAACCGCGCGCGAAAAGGGGTTGTGACCTGGCGGCAGTTCTCCCCCACCCCACCAGCGCCAGCACGTGCGCCCAACCTGTCTGTTCCCCCCCGGCCGGGAAAAATGGCTGCCGCCAAATCAATTGCACGGACCCGAGACTGGATGTGACGTGTGACGCAGGCTCGCCAGTCGGGCGCTCAACCACCTCACGACTCGAGCGGGAGGTCCCTAGGCCACCTCATCACCTTTGGACACATTCCCAAGCCCGGCCCGGTCTTGGATGGTGGGCGGGATGTCCTGGTGGTCCGCCCCCCTCAAAAGCCGCAATGGAGGATTCAGCCTGTCCGTGTGTGCCGCGGCGGAGGAGTGCCGGTGGCTAGCCCCTCCAATAAATCGGGATGTTACCAAACACTCAATGTTAAAGTGCAAAAAGAAAATCAATCGTACAGAGGCACTGGGACGCACGGGTTGTTTTAGAAACCATCTACAGTACCATGCATGCATGTATTGCTGCGCTACGGGACGGCAGTGACGGAAGAAACAAGCGAAAAAATAATTAGGATTGGCACCAAAGAATCAAGAATAAGTCCGACGATATTTGCCGGTTCCGCCAGCAGGCTCGCGCCGGATTGGTCGCGGATGCGAACAGCCTGTCCTCAAAGAACGGATAGGATTCACGCAAAGCCCACCCCGCCACCCGAAAAAAGAACAACCGTGAGATCAGACTGCAGGTCGCATGCATCGATGCGCGCGGTGGATCGACGCTGGTGGAAGTTGGGATGGGGGCCTGCCGGCGTCGTTTATTTCAGGGCATTCCCCCTGACTGGCTGCATGCATGCGTCCCCCCCGTCGGCCAAGCGGCTGGGGATTGGCGGTCCGATCAGTGGGAGGGAAAAGGCGCACTTGGCTCAGGCGCGCGCAAAAAGAAGAAGAAGAAGAAGAAAAAACGCCAAGTGGTGCCGGGAGGGGAGTCCCTGCCCAAAGCTGGCCCTGGGGGAGGGGCGGCGGTTCGGTGGGGCCGACGACCGACACTGCCAAAAGGACGCCATGTTGGGTTTGGCGGTTGTGTGGGCAGCCCGACAGGCGCGGAGCCCGACTGCAGCCGCAGGGCGATGCGATGGGGGCCCGCCCGCCCCCTCTTCTCTCGTGGCTGGAGAGTGAACGATGGGGCGTCTGCCCAATCACAGCCCGAGCGCCGCCGCCGCCGCCCCTGGCAGCGGGCGGCCCAGCGAGAGGGAAAAATCGCCCCGTGTTCCTCGAGCGCACGTCGCGCGGCCTTGGCATGCCCGATGGAAGACGGCTGGAATCTCTCGTGGCCCGGCCTGCTTTTTCGACATCGATGGCTCTCTCCCTCTGGAGTGCAACGAGACCGCATGGGCGGCCCTACTCTGGGGTATGAGTCTTGTCCCTCGACAGTGGTCCCGTCACGTCGAATCTCGTACGACACATCCAAAGACATTGTTTGGCACGTCACCTGAGAAATGTAGTTGGCGGCAACCATTCCTCTTTCTCACTTTTTTTTCTTCTTCTCTTTTGCGCCGTCGAGTTTCTTTGTCGCCCAGAGGCAGTCCTATACCGAAAGCGATATGCCAACAAAACCCAAAACAATGTTTCTAGCTGATTAGGGAGACTGAACCATGATCGTCGCGGAGTATGCGCGCCATTGTGGCCTCCGACCACATTTCTTTGCTTCTTTCTCGATTCTTCCTTCCCTCCGTCCCTCCCAACTTGCTTGTTCGCCCCTATCCCCTGCACCAGCAGCGCGTGTTTGGTCCTGCGTATTCCCACGCGGAGGAAATCTAGATCTGGACTAGCACCAGTCCATGTGTGTCACGCTGCACGACGTACGTCGCATTCCTGCTATTTTTTTTCTCTCTTTCGTCCTCGTATGTCTGTCTGCGTCAGCAGACAAGTGGCGAGCAGGAGGGGCGGGTACCGGCCAGTCGCTGCGCGTGTGTGCCGTTCGGTGCCTGCAGCACTGCTGCAGGCTGTTTGGCTGACGGCCCTCCCTCCTGCTTGGGCGGCCGCCTTCAGGGGCCCGCGGCTCAGCAGACACCCATGCTCGCGCTGGCGTCCCCACCTACCGTTCTGGGACTGCATCCCCGTCGATGGTCAGGGGTAAAGAGCCCACACCCCTGCTCCCAGCTCTCGGAGCGTCCAGCGGCACTGCGCAAATCCACCTGCAGGGGAAGGCCCCTTGGCCATGGTTGGCCCTGGTGTCGTGAGCGCCCTCCCCCCCATGTCATCCTGTCTTGCCCCGCCCGCTTGGCTCCCTCCTCTCCACAGATTCTGCCCACTCCCCGACCACCAAAAAAAAAAAAGAGAGCACTCCACTCCTGGCAAGGACGGCAGAAAGAATGCGGACCCTTCGTTCTTGTTCCCCTCTAATCGACTTTGTCCCACTTCGAAACACGCCGGCATGCGCAGGCGGGCCTATCAGAGGGCGCAGGCCGATAGACCCGGGACCAGGCGGCCCATGGCGTCGATCCCTCATGCCTCGTCGGCCTAGGGGCAAAAGGCGATGGCTGAGCGTCACTGGCTGCCGCCGGAGTCCAGGGGCGAGGGGAGGGCCACCCCAGTGTGATGGCGCGTGCTCTGCGCGCCGTGGTTCGCCAGGCGCATATCTAGGCGGCTTCCCGAGGTCTGGCTGGAGATGTTCCTTTCACACCCTCACCTCCACACCGTCCGTTCGACCTTGTGCCTCTCGTGTCCAATCAGTTGTTGGCTACCTTCGTTTGCTCCTGCAGCATCACCTTCTTTTTTCGGGATCTAGAACCAACTCGGTCTAGCCCACCCCGATTTTTTTTTCGCACTCGCTCCGTTTTTGCGGCGACCACCCTCCCGAGTGTGCCTTCACCATCTCGACATATAAGGCTCGCTTTGCTCTCACTTCTTTGTCGTCCCAGTCCGTTCTTTCGCCTCACGCTCTGAACTGTCCTTCGACAAGCCCTTTGTCTTTCTTTGCCTTCACTCCTTTCAAGGCTAGAACTTGTTCCATTTTTTTTCTCACTTGACTTCCAACAACTCGCCTGGCGCAGTACTTTCCTTCCACGAAGTCGAACAGATAAACACTCTCTCCAGCCTCCTCATCGTCGCAAATCTTTCAGCCTCACAAACCCCCCCAAAAGAAGTATCAGAAACCAAGGTCCCACGACCAAACAGCAACAGAAAAAGCGAGAATTTTGCACTCGTCAGGAACGAAAACTTCGCTTCCCACAGCCCCCAAGAAAAAAAAGATCACCATGTACTTCAGCAGCAAGAACCCGGCGGTTGCCGCCATCCTTGCCTTTGCCGCTGCCGGCACCAACGCACACATGCTGCTTGCCGAGCCCAAGCCCTTCGCCTCGCCCGCCCTCCAGAACGGTCCCCTCGACACCGCCTCGGGCCGCCCGTTCCCCTGCCAGATCAAGCCCGGCCAGGGCTACTCGGGCACGCCCACGCAGATGCCCCTCGGCTCGTCGCAGAACCTGGCCTTCACCGGCCAGGCCACCCACGGCGGCGGCTCGTGCCAGATCTCCATCAGCTACGACCAGAACCCCACCAAGGAGTCCGTCTGGAAGGTGATCCACTCGATCGAGGGCGGCTGCGTCGCCAACGTCGCCGGCAACATGGGCGACTCGGCCAGCGCCGCCAGCCCCTTCACCTTCAAGTTCCCCATCCCCGAGGACATCCCCACGGGCAAGGCCACCCTCGCCTGGACCTGGCTCAACCGCATCGGCAACCGCGAGTTCTACATGAACTGCGCGCCCATCGAGATCACCGGCTCGGGCGGCTCCAAGTCCGCCTACGACGCGCTCCCGGACATGCTGGTCACCAACGTCGACGGCAAGAGCTCGTGCAACACCGTCGAGGGCTCCGACTACATGTACCCCAACCCCGGCAAGTCGGTCGACCGCAAGGGTCCGGCCAACAGGCTCATCCAGCTCCAGTGCGCCTCGGGCACCCCCGGCGGCTCCGCCGGCAGCAGCCCCTCGACCCCCTCGACGCCCTCGACGCCCTCGACCCCGTCGCAGCCTGCCACCAAGCCTTCGGCCCCGGCCACCAAGCCCTCGACTCCCGCCAACGGTGGTGGCAGCGGCAGCGGCAGCGGCAACCCCGGCTCTGGTAACGGCGGCAACAACGGCAGGCCCAAGGTTCCTGGCGGCGTCTTCGCTCCCGCCCCCAGCTCCGCTCCCGCTCCCAGCCCTACTCCCTCTGCCCCCGCTCCCGGCTCCGGTTCTGGTTCCGGTTCGGGCTCTGGTTCAGGCTCTGCCCCCGCTCCTGGCTCTGGTTCGGGCTCTGGTTCCGGAAAGGGCTCTGGCTCTGCCCCCGCTCCTGGCTCGGGCTCTGGTTCCGGAAAGGGCTCTGGCTCTACCGTTGGCGCCCAGGCTGCCGGCTCCGCCTGCAACCCCGAGGGCCAGTGGAACTGCGTCGGCGGCAGCTCCTACCAGCTCTGCGGCAGCGGTGTCTGGTCGGTCGTCATGCCCCTCTCCGCTGGCACCAGCTGCACCCCCGGCCAGTCCTCCAGCCTCTCCATCTCCGCCGTCGGCAAGAGGAGGGTCGCTGCGTTCCGCGCTTAAACCCGCGCACCAAAATAAGGCTGTCGGAACAGGTTTCGGCATCTGAGTTTTCCAATTCTTGAGCACACGACCTTGTTATGATCTTCTTTTCTTCTTCTGTATGAGTAAACACTTCTCTTCTTGATTCCCCCCTTTTTGATGTTTTTCTTTTTTTCCTCTTTGGGAACGAAAAGAACTTGGGTTTTTGTGAGGCAAAGCATTTAGAGGCTTTGGGAGGCGCAGCGCATTCATTATTGGTCTTTTTACGGGAATGGAACAATGTATACGGATGATATCCCTTTACTTCACAACCTTCGTTTATCTCACCCATCCTTGGGCGTTGGTTGGGCGGACAGGCCTTTGGGGGATACACCTCAGTAGGCATTATCAGTCACAACAAAAAAGAGTTCTTGATTACTTTCCTCTTCCCATGATGTGACGATGCGACCTTTGATTATGTTCATATTGCTCGAGAAAACTGACACACTCTGAACCTACACGGAATCTTGCCAAGTCCTTGTAAAGGCCCGAGGCTCCCAAAACGGGCAGCAGGCTCGAGGTTAAAGTGATGGTGCGGCTCTGCATGCGACACTAGGGCGGCGTTGCCCGTCACAATTTCCATAGTTGCCAAGCCTTTTCATCCCATGGCGCGTGCTCGTCTCCCGTCCCGTCCGACGCAGGCGCCGTGGATCTGGGCCCAAATGGCCTCGATAAGCCCCCGATAAGAAGATGGAGCAGGGACCACTGCCCCCCGCTTTTACACGCCCGCTCAACCAATAGGCCCCCAGAATTTGCCACGCTAATGCACGGAAAATTGTTGACCCTTCGCCTAGCGCATTTTGATTTGGCGACCGCATCGCCCGCCTACCTCCGGTCGCGTTTTCTCGAAACTTTTTCGATGGCCAGGTCTTGCGTGGGGAGCCTGGAAGCTGTCAATTGTAGGCCACTGCTCAGCAAAGCGTCAGGGACACCACCACCACCACCACCACCACCACGCGCAGAACCACGAACGTCGACGCCCCGACTCTATACCCACGCTTCACTCAGCTTCGCCCGGGTCAAGCTTTACGATACCACGAAATCATATCGACTCTATCGACTTCATTATACTTTTTAATTTGCCAGCCCAGTCCAGCAACTGGTGCTAGTTTGGTGCAGCTGCTTCGCGTCTCGTAGCGGCGCCCCAGTCGCGACGAGGCTGAAGCTATCACCATCGAAAAAGTCTATCCTCGCCCCCCCCCGACCTGCGCACACGACACCATACCTTCGACCACAGCAGCGCAACCACTCCTGGCTTGCGCTGCAACTCGACTGCTACCCATGCGGCCAATCCACCGTCGTGACTGGCACAGCTCATAGCCATGTCGGGCAACGCGCTAGACGAGGCCGTGAAGCGGCTCGTCTCTCCGGAGACGGGTGCGTCCCTCCCACCTGCTCCTTGACCTTGGTCGCCTGCTGCCGTATCCCGCGGTTGGCCCAACGCTCCTTGCTGACCTCGCCGCCTCCAGACCCGAAACATAAACTAGAGTCCGCCACCAACCTCCGCGACACTCTGGACCACTATACCCAAGGGGCCGCCGTATACCCCCAGTTCCTCAAGCGGGTGATGCCCGCATTCATCAACGTCTTGAGGGGACCATGCGTATTCCAGAGCGCAGCGCCTGAGCAAAGGATACGGAATTGCATCCTCGAGATCCTCCACCGACTACCGACCACGCCGAGCCCCGCCGAGCCCTTCGAGCCCTACGCCGACGAGGTGGTCGAGCTGCTGATGGGAATGGTCCGCACCGACAACGAGGACAATGCCACGCTGTGTGTCAAGATCATCTCGGACATTATGCGCCACCAGCACAAGATCATGGCCAGCAAGGTCCAGTCCTTCCTCTCCCTGATCCAGGAGCTGTTCGAGCAGATGGAGCGTGTCGTCCACGAGCAGCTCGACAACGGCTCCGCCGTCGCCGGCGCACCGGGCGCGCCATCCACCCCGTCCAGTTCCCAGGCCGCCTTCCAGCAGTCCGGCCCTGGGTCGCCGGTCGCCCCGGCCCCCGACTTCGACCAGCAGCAGAACTCGAGGCCGCTGCTGCGGGGAATGCAGTCCTTCAAGGTCCTGTCCGAGTGCCCCATAATAGTCGTGTCCATCTTCCAGGTGTACCGCAATACGGTGCCGCAGAACGTCAAGGCCTTTGTGCCCCTCATCAAAGGCGTCCTGTGCCTCCAGGCCAAGGCGCAGGAGCAGGCGCACCTCGAGGCGGCTGCCAAGGGCACCATATTCGCAGGCGTGAGCCCCGGAATCAAGAACAGGGCGGCGTTTGGCGAGTTCATCACGGCGCAGGTCAAGACCATGAGTTTCCTGGCGTACCTGCTGCGCCAGTATTCCCAGCAGCTCACCGACTTCCTGCCGACGCTCCCCGACATTGTGGTCCGCCTGCTCAAGGACTGCCCACGCGAGCGGTCCAGCGCGCGCAAGGAGCTGCTCGTCGCGATCCGGCACATTATCAACTTTAACTTTAGGAAGATCTTTCTGCCCAAGATCGACGAGCTGCTCGAGGAGCGCACCCTGATCGGCGACGGCCTGACCGTGTACGAGACGATGCGTCCTCTCGCGTACAGCATGCTGGCAGATCTCATCCACCACGTGCGTGACAACCTCTCGCCGGCGCAGATCCGCAAGACGGTCGAGGTCTACACCAAGAACCTGCAGGACACCTTTCCCGGCACGAGCTTCCAGACCATGAGCGCAAAGCTTCTGCTGAACATGGCCGAATGCATTGCCAAGATGCCCAACAAGGTGGATGCCCGCCACTATCTCATCATGATCCTCAATGCCATCGGGGACAAGTTTGCGGCCATGAACAGGCAGTACGACAACGCGGTCAAGCTTTCCAAGGCCTTCCAGAAGCAGGACGGGACCCAGGAGACCTACCTCGCCCACAAGGACCAGCGTCCAGAGTGGGACGAGATCGATATCTTCAACGCCATGCCCATCAAGACGTCCAACCCTCGTGACAGGGGCACAGACCCAGTCGTGGATAACAAGTTTCTGTTCAAAAACCTGATGAATGGCCTCAAGAATACCTTCTATCAACTCAAGTTCTGCAACCCCGGCCAGGTTATCGACCCCGCAAAGGCGCCACAGCACTGGCAGGACGTCAGCTACGGGTTCACAGCCGAGGAGGTGCAGGTCATCGTCAAGCTCTTCCGAGAAGGCGCCTACGTGTTTAGGTATTACGAGGCAGAGAAGCCTGTGCCCGAAGCCAGCTCCTCGTCTTCAGTCGAGATGGCGAACCTTTACATGGTTTCCAGTGGGAAGGAGGAGAAGGACCTGCTCGAGACTTTCGCCACCGTCTTCCACTGCATCGACCCGGCCACTTTTCACGAGGTGTTCCAGCAGGAGATGCCGCGGCTTTACGAGATGATCTTTGATCACCACGCCCTCCTCCATATCCCCCAATTTTTCCTCGCCAGCGAAGCCACGTCGCCGAGCTTTTGCGGCATGCTGCTCCGCTTCCTGATGGAGCGCATCGAGGACATTGGCTCAGCGGATGTGAAGAAGTCGTCTATTCTACTGAGGCTGTTTAAGCTGGCTTTCATGGCAGTGACGCTGTTCGCAACCCAGAACGAGCCGGTCCTTCTACCGCATGTCCTGGACATCGTCACCAAGAGCATTGATCTCTCCACGCGCGCAGAGGAGCCGATGAACTACTTCCTCCTTCTGAGGTCCCTTTTTAGGAGCATAGGTGGCGGGAAGTTCGAGCATCTCTACAAGCAGATATTGCCTCTTCTCGAGATGCTGCTGGACGTACTCAACAACCTCCTCATGGCGGCCCGGAAACCGATCGAGCGGGACCTCTACGTCGAGCTGTGCTTGACAGTTCCTGCCCGTCTCAGCAACCTACTTCCTCATCTCAGCTATCTAATGAGACCTCTGGTCGTGGCTCTCCGCGCCGGGACTGAGCTGGTGGGCCAGGGCCTGCGGACGCTGGAATTATGTGTGGACAACCTCACTGCTGATTACCTGGACCCAATAATGGCCCCCGTGATCGATGACCTGATGACTGCCCTTTTCGAACACCTGAAGCCCCACCCGTACAGCCACTTCCACGCCCATACTACCATGCGTATCCTCGGCAAGCTTGGCGGCCGCAACCGCAAGTTCATGACGGACGCGCTGCCAGTAACCTTCCAACAGTACGTGGACGACAGATCGAGCATCGACTTGCGACTTATCGGATCTAAGAAGGATAGAGCGTTCCCGGTCGACATTGGTGTCGAGCTTGCCATCCAGAAGCTCATGGAGGTGCCGAAATCGGTCAAGGGCCCTCAGACCGCCTCCAAGCAGTCGGACGCCTACTACACCAAGCACGCCCTGCACCTCATAAACGCGCAGGTTAAGCTGAGGATAGGCCTCGACCACCTGCCGGAGGATCTCCCCCGCCTCGTGCGCCTGCAGGCTCAGGACCTGCTGGCGAGGAAGCTCGATGCCGACTTTTCCGCCTTTGAGACGTCGGACCGCAATCGCTCCATCCAGAAGCAGGAGGAGCAAGGCGACGTGCTCAAGAGACTTCTAAAAGCGCTCTTCTTTGCCCAGTCCCTGCCCGACTACGCCGCCGATGTGGACGCGTTCCTAACGAACGTCTGCCGCCATTTCACCATCATTGAGGTCGGTAGGGGCCTGCTCGAGCTGAAGCGCTCGTCCAACGCATCCTTTGACGTCTCTGCCGGAGAGGGGCCGTTGTTCCTCGACACGAGGGTCCTCTCCGACGCTATCCTCGACTCGCTCGCTTCGGAACACCCTGACATCCGCGCTGCCGCCCAGCGTGCGATCCGCGAGGTCTTCACGACGACCGGTATCATCTTCGGGTCTGAAAGCCAGGCCGGCCGTCTGCCATTCTTCAACCACCTAGCCTCGGCCTTCTGCCATGGGTGCTACGAGGAGGAGTGGTTCACCAAGATGGGAGGCACCCTCGGGATACACACGCTGCTGACTGAAGTGGATCTGGGTGATGCCTTTGTGGCTGCTAGGCAAATGGACTTCATCCGCGCCCTCATGCACGTGGTCAAAGACATGCCCCAGGACCTGCCCGAGAAGACGCGCCGGTCCGCGCAGGATACCCTGGACGTGCTTCTCGGGAGGATCACCAAGGACATCAAGAAGGAGGACGTCCTTGCAGTGCAGGGCCAGCCCGGCCAGCCACCACCGCGCCTTTCACGCATGGCGCAGGTCTGCCACGCGCTGAACAACGAGCTGTCGCATATGAACCGGCACGTTCGTGAGACGGCCAAGAGACTGCTCGAAACGATTGCAAAGGCCACCAACGCCGAGGTCTGGGAGCTCATTGAGCCCTACAAGGACCGCCTGCTCGCCCCGATCTACGGCAAGCCTCTTCGGGCGCTGCCTTTCGCAGTGCAGATTGGCTATATCGACGCCGTCACATACTACATGACGCTCAAGAGCGACTTTGTCCAGTTTGACGACCATCTGAACAGGCTGCTGATGGAGTCGCTGGCGCTGGCTGACGCGAGTGACGAGTCACTGGCGGGTAAACCGGGCGAATTCCGTACCCACGAGTACATTGTCAACCTGAGGGTGTCGTGCATCAAGATCCTCAAGACGGCAATGGGCTTCGACGAGTTTGCCAAGGGCCCCAACGACAGACATCGTACAAAGATAGTGTCTGTGTTTTTCAAATGTCTTTACCAGGAGCCAAAGCCAACCATCGAAGCCGCCAACGATGCCCTGAAGGGCGTGCTCTCGCCAACCAACAAGCTGCCGAAGGAGCTGCTCCAGTCGGGCCTGCGCCCTGTGCTGGCCAGTCTTCAAAACGCCAAGCAGTTGACGGTGCATGGCCTCGACAACCTAGCCAGGCTCCTGCGCCTGCTCACTTCATATTTCAAGGTCGAGATTGGATCCCGTCTCCTCGAGCACACCAAGTCGCTCGTAGACCCTGCATCATTGCAGCAGATATCCTTCACCTTCTTTGAGCAGCACCCGACAATGAAGGTCATAGCGGCGGTGTTCAACATCTTCCACCTGCTCCCGCCTGCTGCCGATGTGTTCCTCGAGCGCGTCATTGACACCGTTCTCGACCTGGAAGAGAAGCTGCGACGGACACACTGCAGCCCCTTCAGGGCGCCATTGTACAAGTACCTCAACCGGTACCCCAACCAAGTCTGGGGGCTGCTGCTTGGCAAGATCGACAACATCAAATACGGGCGTTTCCTGTCTCAGGTTCTGCGGGACGCCGAGAGCCAGCCGATCCGGGACCACGCCGCAAGCCATGTTGACGAGCTGATAAGGGCCTGCAGCACCGTCATCAACGACGGGCGCGAGACCAGGTATGCCGCTATCATCGAGACCATCAATGTTCTTGACGCCCTCTCCAGCTGCCCGGACTCAAAGTCCTGGATGGAGCGGCGGGAGCACCTTGCTTGGCTCAAGCAGAACGGTAAGGACCTCGAGAAGCACCTGCGGAGTAACGATCTGCCTGCCGAGCTGCGCCTTGCCGCTAGCCAGGCCGGCGAGCAGCTCATCGGCATCCTGATCAAATCCCTGGAGCAGGCGCCCAAAGATCTCGACGCCTTCTTCGGCCTGGTCGACGCCGTTACGAACGAGGAGTTCAGGACGACGCAGACGTTGCTTTCGTACATCTACAAGAGCATCATCTGCCACGAGTCAATCGAGTTCTGGCGCACCGTTGTCCTCAGGTGCCTGGATCTGTACGCTGGAAGGGCCGCATCCCAAAAGACGAAGCGCTTCCTGCTGCATTCCATCGTCAACCCCATCGTGGCCATGGATGTGATGCGCCACTGGGACCAGCCGGAGCAGGGTGGCGGCCCGCGCCTCATTGACCGTACCGTGATCGAGTCCATCAACAGCAAGATCTGGAAGGTGAACCTTGGAGACGCCCAAGAGGACTTGCTGCAGCCGGGCATCGACCACACGCGCATGGAGGTGCTGCAGCTCTCGGCCATGCTGGTCAAGTATCATCACGCTAGCCTCCAGGATGCCAGAAAGGATATCATCCGGTTTGGCTGGGCGTACATCCGCCTCGAAGACGTCATCAACAAGCACGCCGCATACGTGGTTATCTCATACTTCATCGCGCAATACGACACCCCCGCCAAGATTGTCAGCCAGATCTACTTTGCGTTGCTGAAAACGAACCAGAACGAAGGCCGCGTGCTCGTTACGCAGGCTCTTGAGCTCCTGGCTCCCGTCCTCCCCAGGCGTTGTCTCACACGGCCGGACGACCGCAATGCTGTTTGGGCGGTGGCTCCGCGCCGCATCCTTGCGGAGGAGGGCCAGAACGTGCAGCAGATGACGAGCATATTCCAGTTCCTTGTCAAGCACCCCGGCCTCTTCTACGAGGCTCGCGAGAAGTTTGCAATTCTCCTGATCCAGTCGTTGCGAAAGGTTGCGGCGCCGCCTAATCCATCCAACGAAAGCAAGAAGCTCGCTCTCAACATGATGTGGCTCATCTGGGAGTGGGAGAAGCGCCGGGTCGAAGGGCCGGATGCATCTTCGTCGGGCGCCACCCGCGCGCTGTCAGAGTCCCCCATGTCCAAGAAACGGCGACTTGAGTCCGAGACGTCTACGTCGTCCCCGCCCACGACCAGGGCTGACAAGACCGAGTTTCTGATCCCCCCGATGGCCCGCCAGAAGATGACCAGGTACCTCGTCGAGTTCATTGCCCAGCTCAGCGAGCGGTACCAGCTGCCATCGACCAAGCCGAGGGACACCAGCGCCACCCCTGGCCCGGCGTTGCCCCCGCCTTCGACAGACATGTGCAAGCGGGCGATGCAGCTGCTGTACAATCTCCTGCAGCCCCAGTACTGGGGTGATCTCGACGTGGACCTTTTCCCCAATGTCACCGAGGTCATTCTTGCCAGCGACAAGACCAGTACCATCCTCACGGCGGACCCGGCGGACAAGGAGAAGTTTGACGACAAGTTCCTCACCAACATCATCAACACTCTGCAGGTTGTGCGCATCATCCTCAACTCCAAACCGGATGAGTGGGTCATCAAGAACATGGAGAAGATCCAGAAGGTGCTGGAGAAGTGTCTCAAGTCGGAGAATCCAGAGATCCAAGACTGCTTGCACCTGGCCGACCCCAAGTACGACGACGGGCGCGACATTCGGCCCACGATCAAGCGTATTCTCGACGCCCTCCCTGTTCCGTCGGACGACGTGCGCATGGAGGACGCCGACGCAGAGGCCGAGTCCGAGAGCCAGTCCTCCGAGGTTGTCAACTTCCTGTCCGGCATCGCCACCGAGACCATGGCGGCGTCCAACTACGTCTCGGGCATCAACATAATCTGGTCTCTCGGGAACCGCGACCCGTCGTCGGTCGACCCGCACATCCCAGCAATAATGAAGTCGCTGCAGGTGAAGCTGGCCCGCGAGCATGTGTCTCACTTCCAGGCAAAGATGAGCATCAGCATGGGCCAGCGACCTACCGACTCATCGGCCGTCGAGATGGCCCCGTACGACCTCGAGATCCAGAGCGGTCTCATTCTCAAGGCTGTCGAGGTCGCGGCCAAGCGCATGGAGATCCTTGGCGATAACAGAAGACCGTTCCTCAGTGTGCTTGCGTCCTTGGTCGACAAGTCGCTGAACATCCCGCTGTGCGACATGATCCTCAAGATGGTCGAGACGTGGGTGTTCCGTTCTGAGGGCACATGGCCGACACTCAAGGAAAAGTGCGCTGTGCTCCATAAGATGTTGGCGTTTGAGCAGCGACAGGACCCGACGATGCTGCAGCGCTTCTTGGAGCTGGTCATCCGCATCTACGAAGACCCCAAGATTGCCCACACAGAGCTCACGGTGCGGCTGGAGCATGCATTCCTAATCGGCACTAGGGCGCAAGATGTGGAAATGCGCAACCGGTTCATGGCCATCTTCGACAAGAGTCTGCCCAAGGTCGCTACGGTGCGGCTTGGATATGTCATCAAGTCTCAGAACTGGGACACGCTGGCAGAGTCGTACTGGCTCAGCCAGGCGACGCAGCTCCTGCTGGGCGCCGTCGAGCTTAACACGCCGACGCAGCTCCACCAGGAGGACTTCCGCATCATCCCATTGTCGCAGCGCTTCAGCAACTACGCCAGGGACTCCAGGGAGCCCAGCATTATGGCGGACGACAAGTACGACAGTCTCATGGCACGCCACCGCAAGTTTGTCGCGGAGCTTGCCGACGTCAGGGTCCGCGACGTCATCGAGCCGTTGTCTCAGCTACAGCACACGGACCCGGCCCTCGCACATCAGCTTTGGGTGGCCCTGTTCCCAATGTTCTGGGCGGCGACCCTGCGGGAGGAGAGGGGGGAGCTCGAGCGCGGGCTGGTGCAGCTGCTCACAAAAGACTTCCACGCGCGGCAGATCGACAAGCGCCCGAACGTGGTACAGTCCCTGCTGGAGGGCGCGGCAAAGGCCTGGCCCGAGTGCAAGATACCGCCCCATGTGCTCAAGTATGAGGCCAAGACCTTTGACGCATGGTACACGGCGCTTTGCCAGCTGGAGAAGGCGGCGATCCAACCCGAAGTCGATTCGGCCAATGTCAGAGAGAGCAACCTCGACGCCCTCACAGAGCTCTACGCGCTCCTCCAGGAGGATGATTTGTTCTACGGCACATGGCGGCGACGCTGCCAGTTTCTCGAGACCAATTCAGCACTCTCGTACGAGCAGAACGGTATGTGGGACAAGGCGCAAAAGGGATACGAGGCGGCCCAGATCAAGGCGCGCACGGGTGTGATTCCATTCTCCCAGGCCGAGTACATGCTCTGGGAAGACCACTGGGTTCTCTGCGCGCAGAAGCTGCAACAGTGGGATATCCTCCAAGACTTTGCCAAGCACGAGAACTTCCAGGACCTGCTGCTCGAGTGCGCGTGGAGGAACACGGAGATGTGGACCAACCAGGAGCACCGCGAGGCTCTGGACAACCTCATCAAGGGCGTCATGGACGCGCCGACGCCGAGGAGGGCATTCTTCCAGGCCTTCATGTCTTTGCTCAAGCTGCACAGCAAGCAGGAGGGCATGCCCGAGTTCACAAGGGTGTGTGACGAGGCCATTCAGCTCTCTATCAGGAAGTGGCACCAGCTCCCCCGTCGCTTCACCGCCGCGCACATTCCCCTGCTGCAGAACTTCCAGCAGCTGGTTGAACTGCATGATGCCAGCGTTATCTGCGCGAGCTTGGCTAGTACCACTCTCCAGAACCTGGACGGCAAGTCTAGTGAGCTTAAGCTGCTGCTAGGCGCGTGGCGCGACAGGCTGCCCAACACATGGGACGACATCACAACGTGGCAGGATCTGGTTACGTGGAGACAGCACATCTTCGGCCTCATCAACAGCACCTACATTCCGCTGCTGCCGCCGCAGAACCAGCAGACGGGAGGTTCGACTTTTGCGTACCGCGGCTACCACGAGACGGCGTGGATAATCAACCGGTTCGCGCATGTTGCCCGGAAGCATAGTCTGCCTGAGGTCTGCGTGGGACAGTTGAGCCGCATCTACCTGCTGCCTAACATTGAGATCCAGGAGGCGTTCCTCAAGCTGCGCGAGCAGGCCAAGTGCCACTTCCAGAACCCCGACGAACTGACCAGCGGCCTTGAAGTGATCAACAACACCAACCTCAACTACTTTAGCGCGCCGCAAAAGGCCGAGTTCTACACGCTCAAGGGCATGTTCCTCGAGAAGCTCAAGCAGAAGGACGAGGCGGATCACGCATACGGCACGGCGCTTTACTTCGATATCACCGCAGCCAAGGCTTGGGCCGAGTGGGGATACTTCAACGAGCGGCGGTTCAAGGAGGAGCCCACGGACCTGCAGTCGGCCCGCCAGGCTCTTACGTCGTACCTGCAGGCCGCAGGGAGCTACCGCAGCGCCAAGTCGCGTAAGCTGCTCTCGCGCATCCTCTGGCTGCTCAGCCTCGACGATCCCAAGGGCACCATCGCGGCCGGGTTCGACGACTTCAAGGGCGACACGCCAACCTGGTACTGGATCACGTTTATCCCGCAGCTCCTGACGGGCCTGGGCCACAAGGAGGCGGTGCGGGTGCACTCGATTCTGCTTAAGATTGCAAAATCGTACCCGCAGGCGCTCTACTTCCAGCTCCGGACCAACCGCGAGGACATGATGGCTATCAAGAAGAACCAGGAGGCCAAGGAGCGTCAGCGCCAGAAGATGCAGGCCGCCGCCGCCGCCGCCGCCGCGAACAAGCAGGCCAATGGATCGCCGTCGCAGCCCAAGACCGAGACCCCTGCCGCGGCCGGTGGTGCCGCAAGAGCAGAGTCTGGCACCCCGAGGCCTCCCACAGCCAACGGCGAGCAGGTTAAGACCGAAGCGGCCGAAGGAGAGGGCGCTGCATCCACCCCCGCGCCGCAGAACTCATCGTCGGGCACCCCCGCACCGACCCCCGCCGCCACGGCCGCCCCCACCGCAGCCCCCACGCCCGCGCCGCCCAGCGCGACCAGCGCGACCAGCGCGACCAACGGGCCGAACGGGGCCTCGGCTGCCGGTGACCAGCAGCAAACGGGTGGAGGCCAGAAGAAGCCGCCATGGGAGCTGACAGAGGAGATTATGAGCGTCCTCAAAACGGCGTTCCCGCTCCTCGCGCTGTCGATGGAGACCATGGTGGACCAGATTCAGAAGAACTTCAAGTGCCCGCCGGACGAGGATGCGTACCGGCTCATCGTGGCGCTCCTGAACGATGGGCTCGCATACGTCAGCCGGATGCCGACGTCGTACGCCAAGGACGTCAAGCTGCCGGCGCCGACCGAGACAAACATAACGCGCTTCGCCGAGACGATCCTGCCCCCCCACACGCGGCCGACGTTCGAGGCCGACTTTGTCAAGGTCAAGCCGACCATGTACGAGTACATCCAGAAGCTGCGCAAGTGGCGTGACAAGTTTGAGGAGAAGCTGGACCGGCGGGTGTGCCACGCCAACCTGGAGTCGTTCTCGCCCCACCTCAGCGAGTTTCGCTATCAAAAGTTCGATGACGTCGAGGTGCCCGGCCAGTACCTCCAGCACAAGGACAGGAACCAGGACTTTGTCCGGATCGAACGGTTCCTGCCCAACGTGGACCTGGTGCGGACGATCGGGGGGTCGCACCGGCGGCTCAAGATCCGCGGCCACGACGGCAGTGTGCACTGTTTCGCGATCCAGCACCCCGCGGCCAGGCACTGCCGACGCGAGGAGCGGATCCTGCAGCTCTTCCGGCAGCTCAACGTGCGGCTGGGCAGGAAGAAGGAGAGCCGGAAGCGGGACCTGCAGTTCACGCTGCCGCTCATGGTGCCGCTGGCGCCGCACATCCGCATCGTGCAGGAGGACACGTCGTACATGACGCTGCAGGGCATGTACGAGGACCACTGCCGGCGCAACGGCATGTCCAAGGACGAGCCGGTGTTGTTCACCATGGACAAGCTCCGGGGGCTCGTGGACACCAAACCGGGTGTTGTAAGTGGCAATCAGCACCAGCACCAGCACCACCCCGAACAAGGGCAGCAGCGGCTAACGTGGCAGCAGAAGAGCTCGGAGCAGACGACGGCGGCTCGGCTCGAGGTGTTCACGGCGATCCGGGAGAAGTGGGTGCCGCACACGGTGGCGCTCGAATACGTGCAGGCGGCGTACCCCGACTTTGCCGAGTTCTGGCTGTTCCGGCGGCGCTTCTCGTACCAGCTGGCGGCGCTGACGTTCATGACGTACATTCTCTACATCGACAAGCGGTACCCACACAAGATCAACATCGCGCGGGGGTCGGGCAACATCTGGGGCTCGGAGCTCATGTCGTACATGACGCCGCAGCGGCCGCTCTTCCTCAACACGGAGCCGGTGCCGTTCCGGCTGACGCCGAACCTGCAGACGCTCATGGGCCCTCTGGCGACGGAGGGCATCTTCAGCGCGGCCATGATGGCGATCGCGCGGTGCCTGACGGAGCCCGAGTACGAGCTCGAGCACGCGCTGACGCTGTTTGTGCGGGACGAGGTCATGTTCTGGTTCACGAGCAGCCACCGGTCGGGCGTGCTGACGGAGCAGCAGCTGCGCGACACGGTGCAGACCAACAGCGACATGATTGTCAAGAAGGCCGTCAGCCTGGCGCAGGCGCCCGTGGGCAACCTGCCGGCGACGCAGACGGTGATTGACCTGATTTCCAAGGCGGTGGCGCCCATGAACCTGGCGCTTTGCGACGCGCTCTGGATGCCTTATCTGTGAGGGCCTGTTGATTGCCTAGCGAGGTGCATGGCGAGGGAGGGAGTTGAGTTTTATTGTGTACGAGTTTCTGGTTTTTTTTCCTTTTTCTTTTTTTTTTTTCCTTGGGCGTCAAGTGTTATGATATCCATGGAGCAGCAGAGATCGTCGGCCGCGGAGGAAGGACATAGGGCGACGCGTCGACGGTGGTTTATAGACAGCCCGGGACGGCCTGCATGGTCACTTTGCTTTTTTGTTTTGCGGCAGATATGTTTTTCCTTTTCTAGTTTACTCTTTGCTTCTTCTTTTTTTCCCCTCTTTTCTTCCTCTTTATAGTTTTGTCTTTGGGCTTTCACCCCCTGTTTGCACGTACGTATGGCGTTTTAATGCGGTGAACAGGAATCGGTGGGGAGGCGGTGCTTGTTTGGCCAACCAGAGACGATACACACAGACAATAATATTCGATAATCCATCACTCACATCAAGCCAGCCACGGCCCAATGAGACAGCGCTGTCGTATCTCTCCCGCATGGCATCTCGTTTGCCAAGCCGCCCCCTCCCGCCGCAGCCTCGGCATCTCGGACTGAATCCGCTGTGGGCTCGTGGCGACGGTGCGGGAGCCAACCAGGAAACCCAGCCCAGGGTTGCCGGCACTGCCGGACAACCCCAGCCCCCCCCGCCTTGCTGGGGGACCTGGGGAACATCCCCACACCAGCCCCGGACTGGGTTAAGGCTCTCAACAGCGAGCTGCGCTTATTGGTGCTGGAGGCCTGAGCTCTGCGCAGTGGCGGGCCCGGGCCGTCGGTCCAAAGCTGGGTGCCGGGCTGGGAGCTCGGCCACAAAACCGTTGGGATTCGCTGTCGCCAGGAACGAAGCCTGCCTCTTCGTCGCGGCCCCAGCAGCCTTTTCCTTGATGCACACTCCTTGATCTTTTTTTGCCTTGAAGCAGAGCCCAGTCGCGTCAATCCTGCTCACAACTGCCACTCCCCGCCTCCCCTCTCACCCATCCTTCGACGTGCTGCCAGCGAGAGAAAGAGAGAGAGAGAGTGACCAGGAGCAGCACGCGCAATGGATCCGACGACGATGCCCAAGAAGCTCTGGGAGCACCCGGACCCCAAGAGCACGCCCATGTACGCCTTCATGCAGCGGCTAAACGCGCAGCATGGCGCCGGGCTCTCGACCTTTGCCGACCTGCACCGCTTCTCCATCACGCAGCGCGACGCCTTCTGGTCGGCGCTGTGGGACGCGGCCGGGTACATCCACGAGGGCTCCTACGAGCGCGTGGTCGACCACTCGCTGCCCATTGACGCGGTGCCGCGCTGGTTCGAGGGCGTGCGGCTCAACTGGGCCGAGAACTCGCTCTTCTTCCGCGACCGCCAGGCCGGCGGCGACCCCACGGCCAGGACGACGGCGGGCGGCAAGGAGGACGGCAAGGTCGCCGTGACCGAGGTGCGCGAGGGCGGCTCGGCGTCGCGCGACGTGTCGTGGGCCGAGCTGCGGCGGCGGGCGGCCGGGCTGGCGGCGGCGCTGGCGGCGCGGGGCGTGGGCCGGGGCGACCGCGTCGTCATCGTGGGCGCCAACAGCGTCGAGACGCTGCTCGTGTGGCTCGCGGCGGCCTGGCTGGGCGCCGTCTTCTCGTCGAGCTCGACCGACATGGGCGTGGGCGGGATCCTGCAGCGGACGGTGCAGATCCGGCCCAAGCTGCTCTTCTTTGACGACGCGGCCCTCTACAACGGCCGCGTCACGGACCTGCGCGAAAAGATGGGGGCCGTCGCAAGGGGCCTGCGGGACGAGTGCGGCGACTCGTTCGAGGGCGTCGTGGCCATCCCGCGCTTCCCCAACGACGCGCGCGACGTGTCGGGCGTGCCGCTGGCCGAGACGTGGGACTCGCTCCTCCGCGGCGGGCGCGGCCGGGACCCCCCTCCCTTTGCGCGGCTCGCCTTCCACGAGCCCTTCCTCGTCTGCTACTCGTCGGGCACGACGGGCACGCCAAAGGCCATCGTGCACTCGGTCGGGGGCCTGCTGCTCAGCTACTTCAAGGAAGGGGTGCTGCACGAGGGCACGGGGCCCGACACGGTCGCGCTCCAGTTCACGACCACGGGCTGGATCATGTACGTGGCCACGGTGGGGGCGCTGCTGCTAGGCGCGCGGGCCGTGCTGTACGACGGCTCGCCCTTTGCGCCGCACCCGCGCGTGCTGGTCGAGATTGTCGGGCGGCTGCGCGTCACCAAGCTCGGCGTCAGCCCGCGCTGGATGCTCGAGCTGGCAAAGATGGGGCTGGCGCCGCGCGAGATTGCCGACCTGTCGGCGCTCAAGATCGTCGTCTCGACGGGCATGGTGCTTTCTGACCGTGGGTGTTTGCTGCTGCTGTCCCTTGGCCCCCCCCCCTTTGTTGTTGTCGTCATATGTCCAGGTCTATACTAACATGGCCTTCCATCTCTCTATTCACAGAGCTCTTTGAGTGGTTCTATGACAAGGGATTCCCGGCCCATGTCCAGCTGGCCAACATCTCGGGCGGCACCGACATTGTGGGTCATCGCGGTGCTTGGAGAGACGAAAGCTCGAAGCGCCTTGGCTAACCACCCAGACCCACACTCACACACATAGGCCGGCTCGTTTGGCGCCATGAACCCCCTCGACCCCGTCTACGTCGGCGGGACCCAGGGCCCGTCGCTGGGGCTGGACTTGCGCATCTTCGACTCGCTGCAGCCCGACGGGCCGGGCAAGGAGGTGCCCGCGGGCGAGCCGGGCGAGCTGGTCGTCGTCAACACCTTCCCCAACGTGCC
The DNA here is from genome assembly GCA_003049435.1 of Nakataea oryzae. Taxonomy (NCBI): domain Eukaryota; kingdom Fungi; phylum Ascomycota; class Sordariomycetes; order Magnaporthales; family Magnaporthaceae; genus Nakataea; species Nakataea oryzae. The sequence goes on along the minus strand of PYSQ01000212.1, from coordinate 27,133 downwards.
GCCCTTTTTCTGGAACGACGCGGGCGACCCTTCAATCAGCGGCGGCGGCGGCGGCGGCGGCGCGCCCAAGGGGTCGCGCTACCACTCGTCCTACTTTGCCCGCTTCGACCACGCGTGGGCGCACGGCGACTTTTGCGCCGTGCACCCGCTCACGGGCGGCGTGCACTTCCTGGGCCGGTCCGACGGCGTGCTGAACCCGTCGGGCGTGCGGTTCGGGTCCGCAGAGGTCTACGGCGTCCTCGAGGCCCGCTTCGCCGACCGCGTCGCCGACTCGCTGTGCGTCGGCCAGCGCCGGCCCGGCGACGCCGACGAGAGCGTCATGCTGTTCCTGCTCATGAAGAAGGGGTGCGCCTTTGACCGCGCGCTCGAGGGCGAGATACGCGAGGCCATCGCGCGGGATCTGTCCAAGCGGCATGTGCCCAAGTACATTTTTGAGACGCCCGAGATTCCGGTAGGTTTTTTTTTTCTTTTTTTTTTTCCTTTTGTCTCGCTTCCTTAACTATTCCCCTCACTCCTTTTCCTCTACCCCTATTTCTTTCCATGTCGCTAACGTTGACAAACAGACCACGGTCAACATGAAAAAGGTCGAGCTGCCCGTCAAGCAGATCGTGTCGGGCGCCAAGATCAAGCCGTCGGGCACCCTGGCCAACCCCGAGAGCCTCGACTTCTACTACCAGTTTGCCGAGGTTGAGAAGCTGGTGGCCGACAAGGCCAAGCTGTGACGTCTCTGGCTCTGTCGTTTCCACGTTTTCTCTTTTCCACCTGTTCAGCTGGGCTATATGATTAATGAAGCGAGCACTCTTGGGTCTCTTATTCTCGAAATCTCTCTCTTGTCATCTATCACGTCATGCACGGCAATGCAATTTACCGATAAAGATGCACACTGGGCAGGGCTATGTGATGCGACCCTTTGCTCGTTCCATGCATCTGGCCGGCCAAGAGCAAAATTCCATGCAAGGGACAAAGGCAAACCACAGCGCCACGGCCTCCCGCTAACCTCTTTTCGTACCCGGGAGCTCTGTGCTAGTCGATAGCGTGGGTGGCTAGCTATGGCCTGTTGCCCAAGGAAGAAGAGCTCCGGCCTGGACCGCCAGCCCCTGTTTGCATCCACCATGGCCGTCACTGCGCAAGCACGCAGCCGGTCGACGAGACAAGGGTGGGCAATGAATGCCACCACCGCCCACCACCCCACCCCCCGCGTGTAAGCGAGATCGGTAGAGCGGGAGTGTGCGTCGTCACACAGGTGGGCCAGCCGCTGTGCCACTCCAGCCCACACAAGGGCGCGAGCAGGGTCAGGGGGAAACCCGCGATACCCTAGGGCTCTGGTTGCCGCAACGTCGTGTCCTCATTCCAGCAGCCAGGCAGGCGGTGCCTCGATGGCATGTGCCGAGGTGTCTGCCCCCCGTGTCCAATATTATCCCCTGAACCCACTGCCCTGGTCCTAAAACGCCTTGCAGAAGAAACAGATGTATGCGTCCTTTCCCTTGCTGTCATGATACATAAACACACGCCCCTTTTCCTGCCTCTCTCGTTCTGTCTCTCTCTTTCTCAGTTCAATCCACCCAACGATATAGGCATGCATACTCCAAGGTATAAAACAAGACAGGCTCAAAGCCGGCGCAAGCACATGCTTGAGCAGAACCCCGTCACTCAATGTCGCTCATGTCCATCAAACTCTCCCGCTGCTTCTGCGGAAGCTCCCGCTCCTTGCCCTTGCCCTTGTCCCGGGCCCGCAGCCCCACGACGGGCCCATCCGCAGGGGCCGCCCTACCGCCCCCCTGCGAGTCGGTGCCGCCGCGGCGCCGCAGCCGCAGGGTGCGTTCGCGGCGGGCCAGGTCGTGCTCGAACGCGTCCACGTCGGCCAGGTCGTCATCGGGCCCCAGGCTCGCCGTCGCCGTCTCCTCGAGCGCCTTGCCCAGCAGCTCCGTCGCGATGGGGTCCTGCGGGTTGACCGCCAGCGCCTCGTGCAGCATCACCACGGCCTCCTCGGGCCGGCCCTGGTCCAGGTGGATCAGCCCCTTGGCGCAGAAGATGGCCGGGTCCTTGCCGCCCAGCCTCAGCACCTCGTCGAACTGCTCGATGGCCTGCGCGTGCAGGCGCAGGCGGCGGTAGGCGTGCGCCAGGTTGGTGCGCGACGACAGCCAGGCCTGCGGGTCGCCCTCGCCGTCCGAGGCCACGTCGAGGGCGCGGCGGAACATCTGCGCCGCCTCCTTGAGCCGGTCCTGGTGGTAGAAGACGACGCCCATCTCGTTGAGCAGCAGCGGGTCGTCGCGGCAGAGCCCGTAGGCCGTCTTGAGGAACTCCTCGGCCACCGTCATGTTGTTCATGGCGTGGTTCTGCATGCCCAGAAACACCTGCGGCAGGTGCGTGCCCATGAACAGCCGCGCCGCCGTCGAGTAGGCCGAGATGGCCTGATCGTGCTCGCCCTCGGCCGCAAACGTGTGGGCGAAGCCGATCCAGGCGGGCCCAAAGTGCGCGTCCATCATGCTCGCTTTGCTAAAGTAGCGGCGCGCCTCGGCCACGCGCCCGATGGAGAAGTAGTAGACGCCCACGGCCAGCCACGTGCACGGCTCCTCCGGGTGGTGGTCGGCCAGGTCGTGCGCCACCAGGAAGAGCACGTTGGTCATGCGCAGCTCGTGCAGGCACGCCAGGTGCAGCGGGTACACGGCAAAGTTGTACTTGTCCGTGTCGAGCACGCCGCCCGTGATGGCCAGCGCGTCCTTGTAGCGGCACTGCGTGTACAGCAGGTCGGCGCGCGCCAGCAGCAGGTCGGGGTTGTCGGCCAGGCCATAGTGGCTCGACAGCGCCTCCGACGCCGTCTTGAAGGCGGCCGGGTTGCGGTACTTTGACAGCCGCGTGCTGTAGAGCATCTTTGTGAAGCTGGCCGCCTCGGCCGACGCGTCGCCCTCGGGCCCGTCGACGCGGATCGCGTCGAAGCCGAGCGACTCGAGGAACTCCCACTCCTCGTCGGGCGACATGAGGTGGTTCTTGGTCAGCTGCTGGAAGGCCTCGAAGCACTGCACGTCGATGCGCACCGCGTCCTTGTAGCAGTCCTTGGCCCGGTCGAACGCGTTCTGCTTGGCGAAGCAGAGGCCGCGCAGGTAGCACATGCCGGCCTCGTACCGCCTCACCAGCGCGTCCTCCTCGTCGGCCGCGGCCGCCTCCTCGTCGCGCAGCTGCTGCTGCCGCTCCGCCGGCGTCAGCGCCGCCGACGGCTTGGTGCCGGCCCCATTGCTCCCGCCCCCGTTCGTCTTGGACCGCCCCTCGCCCAGCCCCGCCGCGGGGCCGCGTGCTCGCCGTTTGTTGGACGCGGTCGGGATGAGGTGCGTGGGGTTCCGGTCGCCCAGCACGCTGAGGGCCTCGTCGAACTGGTTCTGCTTGATCAGGCAGTGGGCCGACAGGTACCGGCACGACGGGTTGCGCGACACGAGGTCCGACTTTGACAGTAGCGACTGCGCTCGAGTAAAGTTGCCGCTAGCAAAATGGACCTGGGCGAGCCAGAAGGCGTCCTTGTCGTCATCTGTGCGGGATCGCGGTCCAGGGTCAGACTATCGGCCATGCCTTTCTTTTTCTTTCGCCTTTTTGGAGGGGTGGGCTCCGGGGACAGCGAGACAGGGGACACAAACTCGTCAGCGCCAGCAGCTTGTCGCCGACAAAGATGGCAGACTCGTACTGTGCCTTGTTCAGAGCATCCTGCCTCCAGTCGCGTAGGAACTGCTCCATCACGAACGACGCCCCCGCATGCGCGCCGCCCACGGGAGGAGACGCGCCAGTGCGTGCTTGATTGACGAACGACGGGCGGTGCGAAGCTGTGCGCTTCAGTGTTGGCGGGCCGTCGGTCTCGGCCAAGGTGCAAAAGAAGCTGGACGCCGGAGCTCGCTGGGGTGGGCTCCTGCCCGCACTCAAACGCGTGGGCCCAAAGGTCAAACAAAGGTTGGCGATGTCTATTCGGCGTGTGGGGTAAAGCACCTGATTGGCCCTTGCGGACCCATGTGCCTTGCATGGACACAGCACACACACCCCCCACCACCCAACAAGCCTTCCGCTAGTCACGTGCTCACGCGTCCTCGCCAATGCTTCATGCGACTACACGACTGCGCGCAGGCACGCCCTGTTGGATATCAGGTGGATACACTCACCAGGAAAGAAGAAACGACCAGAAGGCGCGCCCTGTCAGGTTTTGGACAGAGGTCTTGGTTTCGCAAGCAGGCTCCAATCGCTGCTTTCCGCTTGCCCTAGCAGACAGGGACTGCCCTGGGCGAACTGGGCAAGGCCAGAAATGGCTCCAGGGAGCGGCCGTCTTTGGCCGCCCGCTCTGAGGCTGAATGACTGACTCATCGAATTGTGCTGAAGGGAGATTGGCGCACATGCCAAGTTCTCATCGCTTACCGTCTAGCGCGCGCAAACACCCCTGTAAGATAAGATGTCATCAGTTAGATCGGACGGCGTTGGGCCGTTAGCGTGCTTTTTCTTTCCGATTTTCTTTCTTTCTTTTTTTTTTTTGCTATATTTCGGCGGCCTCGAAGCAAATCGCCGAGCCAGTCGCCTGCTGTTCCGAATCGGACAGTCAAAGGTCAAAAGGCGCATGGGAACGCCACTATCCTTGTGCGCGTGCCGTTGGCGAAGCATTCATCGCCGCGGTGAAAGCCAGCCGAACGATGACGGTCTCTTTGCTACAATCGGTATTAGCGCTGCTGCAGGTTCTCTGCAGGGTGGAGACTGCTGCTGTGCCTATCTCGAGAAATCCGGATTCAATCAAGCCGGGGGAAGCCTGAATTTTCTCCGCCAATTGCCTTATCTAGTTAGCACGCGTAGATTCTGGTTCGTTTAGCGAACAGGAGCTTTCGTCTTTTTTTAAAAAAAAAAATAATACGGGTATCTGCAGGATATGTGGTGGGGCGCGGGTAGGGGTATAAGGGTATCGTCGCGCCGTCTGGGAGGGTCGCAGCAAGCCGCATCGGCATGCTTGTTGTGAGGCCGCCTCGCCACGTTATCCAAGAGGCTGGGAGATTCTATCCCTGCTATATTTTGCTGTGTCTGTGTTTCCTACGTACAGGCAGCCCCACTGTGCATTCGTTTGCATGGCACTGTGCAAAATTGGCAGCAGTATGCGTTAAGCCTTGCCGCCTCTCGGATGGCTGGCTCCATGGCTGTGCGAGTCTTGCTGTTGGCCCTGCTCCCTGCAGGCGTTTATCTTACAGCGGTTATGGCCACGTGTTGGGGGCAGGGAGGGGGTGCCATCTCCGTTGCACAAAGATCGACGGGAGGTTTATTAGCATGCACAGATGGTTCACTACACGGCAGCGCTTCCAGGGGCAGCCTCGACACAGGGCGATGCCGGTGTGATGCGCATTTCCATGCTGCGATCTGGTCCCTAGCCCTCTCTTGGAATGCCGCTTGATGCGGAACGAGATCCGGACGGTGGCTGTCTTGCGTTTCCCCCGGGCTGGAATCTTTGCACACTCAGCGAGGAGCAGGCTTGAGCACATTCATGGCCGCCGCCGCCGCTAAGGCATCACGTGAGGACAAATTGGTGCTTGAAACGACCGACTTCTGTTTTCCTCGCCTCTTTTCACTGTGACTGGCTGCTTCGCGATTTTTCTCATTTCGCTTCCAAGCGGGCTCAGCTGTTGGACCAAGAGCGGGGATTTGAGGTTACATCATCCGCAAGGGAAGCACGGGTCTCGGCCCCGACCGGAATCTTGGACGGGGGAACTGGAAGGGAAAAGAATATTGCGGAACCGGAACACACTTCCACCAAGCAAGGCCCTCTGCTCATTCCGACCAGGGGTTGCGGTCCGCAGGAGGCCAGCCAGGCATGGGCGGTGAAATTCCTCAACAATTTCAGGACGAAAAGGTATACACGCACCCTGGCGCTTGAACTGGTGCTGTAGTACTGGAAGGCGATGTTCGAGTGGTGCATAGGTAAAGGCAACAGCAACGTTGGAAATGCCGAACATGCGAATGCCACGGTACAGAAGAAGCCAAGTACCGGGCCACGGCATTTTAACAATGGGAGGATGGAGAAAAAGAGAGGGTGTACACTCCACGCCTGTTTACTTGGCTGTGCTTGAGAACCAGATCTATTAGGCTCACCCCTCGCCCCGAGACCGGGCTCGGCAGGCAGAATCCGGTACATGGCACGGGCGGGAACCCCAGGCCCCCTCCTGGACTACCACCCCCGTTATCATTTTTCTTGATCCCTTTCCTGAAATGGCTGGCCTAGTATCGATGCCGAATAAGGAATTTCGTGGCTTAGCGTTTGGTTTGGTGTCATGGTTCTTTTCGAGGCCTCCTCACCTTCCCAGTCGATACTTCCCCAGGGGCTTTACAAACAACAAGCTGGCCGAAGATGTGCAAGGGAAGCTATCAAAGGGTGTCGTATGTGCTCTTGCCATCACTTGTGTCCACCTAGCTCTTATTCTATTCGACTTGGCTCTCCTTGTTATGCTTTTGTCGAGACATCTCGTCCTCTGCGCCATCGTTTCCTTAGCCAACTTGCCTGGACGAAACTCCTACCCTCCACACCTATCCGACAGCCTGACCACCCTTGGAGCCCCTGCCCCTTGCTGCGTGCGCTATGACCTCCTGTGTGACAAGCACCTCATGACCGTACCGTAACCAAGATAAAAAAAACGGAGCCTGTTGGCGCTGTGGTCACAGGTGTGCTAGCGCCAACATCCGGCAGAGATGCTAGCAAGGTGCTCATGGCTGTCACTTCTGCGTGTCTCGCGGAAAAGGGGGCAAGCCAGGCCGGACTCCTTGTGCAAGGGCATCCGATTCCGCGACAAGGACCTAGCATGGCCAAACGGATGTCAGGTCTAGGCGTCTGCGAGATGGGCGCTAGGGCCACAGTCTCTTGTATAAGAAGGCGCCCGACGCCTCGCTCCTTCTTGCTACTTCTCTTTGTTCCATACGCACAGCTCCTGGCTCCATCACGAAATCTACTCGGTCTTTTTGTCCCTTCGCTACCGTCGCTTGTTCCCGAAGCTGCAACTATCTTTCCCAGTCTTCCTTCCACAATTATCATCTCCGCGAAGAAATGAAGCACCGTGAAGAAATGAAAGACCAGCGGCGCACTATCATTCGGTTCAGCCCCAGTCCCAAACCCGAACCCCAGCCCGGGCCTGAGCCCGGGCCTCAGAAGTAGCAGCAGGAAGAGAGCTCCTGATGCTGCGTCATTTACAAGCGGGATTCATGGCCTCTGGATGCTGTACGTCTGCTTGGTCTACCGGGGAACATCGACAACGACGATAGTTTTGCATCTGCTGACGATACAAGAGATCACCTACATAGAGCCACGGCACGTCACCGCTCAACCTAGGCACTCAAACATGTGCCCGGTGACAAGAACTCAGTGTCCGACGAGAATTCTTCGCTCCTAGAATCACGACGAAACACGCCCCTGAGCGTGAGGACGAAACTTGAGGATGAATGGAAAAGGGTGGAGGATATCAGCGAGAATATATCTGCATGTATGGGAACTCCTTCAAAAGTAGCCGAAAGTGTGGACTGTCGTGGAGCTCTTGTGCGTGTAGCCATTGCCGGCGGATAGCAGTGGTGAAGCTGGCAACACTGGATACGTATTGTTTCTAGCAGAACCATTTGCTTCGAGCAGGCCTCACGCGTCTTCAACTTGCCTATTGACGTGGACGGATGGGGGGGTTTTACCCACTTGTTGTCAACGACGGCATGATCCAGATCCCTCATGCTTGGGCCAGGTCCCCTTTCCAATGCACAGGAGGCCAGAATATCATCCCATTCAGCGCGTGGGAAGATGGTAGTGCTCTGGAGACTTGTTTATGCAACAGGTTTGTGCACGTCACCCTCGGGTACGGTAGCACTGGTTCTCCGCGCTAGACAGGGCTCTGGCTCGAGCACTTGGTTGTCTTGCTTTTATCTCTGACGGTCCAACCGGCGTCGCTCACCTTGTTTTGACCCGCCTCTTGCAGGCTGCACGGACGGTGAACCCCTGGCCTTGTGCACCAATACGTAAACCTGACAGCCGTTGGGAGCAGCCTTCATAGCGCAACAAAAGCAAGAATACTACGCCAGAGCTGTCAGGGTTGCTATCAAAGCTGCCATCCGTCAGGGAAGCTAGCCAAATCCATTTTAGAGACTGCTGATTGGTGCGCTCTGCCTGGCGCTTCCTATCTCGGAAATAATGGCGAGTCGCTATTTTAGGGGTGAAAAAGCAGAGCTTAGATAATTACCTGGCCGGGCGTTGGGTGGATATTCTCGACATCCACAAGGAAGACGATTGACGAGCTCCCTTCCCACTTCTCCAGAGATCTTGGTAGGGAGTCAGGGCAGTGGACCCCTCCGCTGCAGTTCCACTCACTACTTGTTCGATCCTGGGGGCGGGGCCACCTGATCAAGACGTCTGACACCAGGCTCTCCACCCGTGCAGGGCAAGCACGAACCGCCTCATGTCGCGGCAGGATGCAGGCACGAAATGCTTTCTTGATCAACAACTAGCTGTGTCAGAATCACCTGCTCGCAGCTAAAATCATAACCCCGCCCAAATGAGAGCGCTTTCCAATGGCTACTGCTGTTCTTGCCTCTGCTCCGGAGCCTGCTGTTTCTTCCCCGTCAGTTCAATCCGAGGCTGCGCCCAATCGGCCAAGTCGCGAGCGGGAAAAGGATGCCGCCTGACCCTCCTGGCGATCGACCAGAGGCGGTGACAGCCGCACCCAAAACGCCCGGCCACTGACCGCTCCACCCGAAGACCGCTCTTGGCGAGACCGTCCCAGCGAGACGCAAGATGCAAGTTGGCCTCGTCCGGATCTGGGGCTTTGTTCGGCCACATAACTGACTGACGGCCTCGAAGGTGGTCTTGGGCTGCCATGGCATCCATTCCAGCCAGAGCCTTGCAGCCCGACATGGCTGTGCCCAGCTTCCGGGCAAAAGATGCCGGGACTCCCAAAGGCGGTCTTCCTGTCAGCAAATCTAAACATAGAGAGCCGTGGCGGGGACGGGACGGCGCGCCGCGGTACTATTGGGCTGTAGTGTACGCTGAGCCTCGAGGAGGGAGAGACCTATTGGAAAGTGACACAAGAAAAAATCCGCGCTTCGCGGCGTCTAGCAGAGCCTCCATGCCTCGCTCTCCGACGGCCCATAATTGGGCAGATCGAATCGGATGCAGAATCGGGCGCTCACCGCACTGCTGAGCTGCAAGCCAACGAGGTGCAACAGCCCCGCCAAACCCCAATGAACGCCTGCCGCGTCTTGCGGCGCAGAGAAGTCTTGGCTGGCATGCCGGACTGCACGTAATCCCAGAGCTCAGAAGCCTGCATATCTATCGGATGCTTGCAGAGATACCCGTCCTATCACGTGGGCACGCGCTCCTCCTCCCCGGCCTCGTTGACCGCTCCGCTGGCTGCCGCGGCTGGTGCCCTCCTGTCGCGGTCGCTTGCGGTTGGTCACCCTCGCCGTAAGCTTGCGTTCGAGAGGGTGTTGTCGCATCAGCACAGCTTCACTGCGCGGCCGCCACGATGGGGGCCGGCCTTTCTCTGCGACGGAATATTCGATGGATACAGGAGCCTCAGCTTCGTGTTTGCCCGGCTTCATAGCGGCGTCGCCTCACTGGCGGACTGTTTCCTATCGTAGGTCCATGCTTTTTCCTACCGACTATGGTGCGGCTTCGAGGATGTCCAGGTCTATAAATTGAGCCGGTACGGCTCGCTTTGCCCTTGAGCACCTTGCTTTCCACCGGACATTCCCAGCAACATCTCTTCGATTATAACAAGCACACATCCATTACCCTACATATTCCATTGACAATGTCAGCACAGGGAGATAATCTTGACGCTGCCGAACGGGGTGTATATACGAGTTCCACCTCCAGCACCAAGGTGGGCTCAGATCTCGAAGAACGTGCGTTTGATGATCCAGCCTCCCTCCTGAATTCCAAGAGCTATCTGACTGAAATCTATGTGTCCCAGTCGGAATCAAGGAGCTCAGCATACCCTCTATCCAAGCCGTATACCTCGATATTCGGTGCTTCCCGGTTTTCTCGGAGGAAATATGCCACTCAATCGACGATCTGCGCAAAGAAGTGATCTTCCATGTCAACCGCTGCAACGACCTCAAAGAGCAGGGCATCCGCGACGGGCGCTTGAGTATTGCGAGAGGGCGAAAGACCAAAGCACTTTGGGAATACTGTAAGCTCTTTGTTCCCATTCAATAACAGACCCCGGATTCTCATTCTCCCATTTCCCGATTTGTAGACGCTCTCTTGAAGCTTGCCGACGAGGTTCAAGGGTTTGAGACGCCCAGCCGCGCCTCTCTGAGGGAGTTGGGAAACTTCCACAGGCAGCAGCGCCTCCCAGTTCCCGAAGCAATTGAGAAACTCAACTGCGACGATTACAGACTCATCAGGCCCAAGAGACTCAAGCACGAAAAAGAGCTCATCCAGTTATGGCACTGCTTTGACTGGAACAGGTGGTTTGTACGTTTTTCATGGTGACTCTTCATTCCGGTTCCCTCGTGGCTGGCATCGGGACTTTTGCCCAGCGAAAGCCGTCATCAACAAAAGTTATCAGGCGTATGCTGACCGGCCAATCTTGCCTGCGCATTAGGCCTGGGCCAAAATCGGCGAGTTGCAGGGCGAGGGCTGGATTTCGAGCTCGTTCACGTTCTCGGACCGCAAGGTCGTGGTCCTCGCGGGCGCCCTTACGACCACAGTCGTATGCGCCATGTTCGTAGCGCCCATGGCTCTGATCCCGCTGACGGAGCTCACCATAGGCCTTTGGATCCTGATCTCCTTGGCGCTGCTCTCCATGTTTGCGATGGTGCAGTCCTGGCTGTTCGAGACGAACACGATGTCATGGCTGGTGTACGCCGGCTTTCTGGCGGCCATTCTTCAAGTCAGGGTCGGCGCCAACTAAGGGTCCCAGTTATAGAATGCTGTCCTTTGGGATTTTTTGTCAGCAAAAAGCAGAACAAAGGGGCTTGGGGCGAGGGGGCGAACAAGACAAAGGCTGTACACGGACAAATCAATCTCTAGATAGGGGTAGAGGTGGCCAGGGCGTGGGACCCGCAGACAGAGACGCCACTAAGAGAGTATTTAATGAAGCACGCAGCTACTTCATGCCACAAAGCGCTATCCTTATGCTTTGATCCAAGACTCCGAGCAGGTTCTGGCAGGTCAATAATCCTGTCGAATTACACTCAGGGGCTCGGGGCTCAGTGTTCACGCGGCAGAAAACAAGAGAACCAGAATGTTGGAGCTCTCCCGTCGATGGCCAAGACCCGCTTGAATATCTATCTAATGGTCAAGACTAGCTTGAATGTCTACAAGTACAAAAGAAAACCCCCCATTATGAGACCAAATGAACGTGTCAAACCTGTGAATACTCGACCCAATAAAACAAAAGATATGACGCCGTGTAAGAGGATCCGTCGACATAGGAAACGAGAAAAAGCTATGAGGAGATTGAACTCCAAGCGCCGCCCAAAGCAAGCACGAAAACCAAGCCCGGACTCGCAAATCACATTAGGGGCGAGTGCGGATGTGAGAGATCGTAGATGGCAGCGAGTCGGTTGCGGAGTACCCGGGGTCAGACGTCCAAAAGCTCTCGTGTGCCCGTTCATTCTGTCCGCCTCGAACGGGAAAGTCCCTCGCGTAGCTTTCCCGGTGCGGCGAGCTCGGCTGCCGACCTCTCTGCGCCGACGCCGGCTTGCGGGGCTGCTGCATGTGGCAATCAAAATACGCCGCGTCGAGCACGTCGCGCCCATGAGTCGGCCTGGGAAGTCGCTGGATACTAACGGCTCGAAACTTGGGGACGGGGTAGGGGCGGCTGAGCGTATGGCGCGCCAGAGCCGCGTTGCAGCGGTCGCGAGGGTCAATTTGGAAGATGTGCTTGAACTCCTCGGGCACCAGGGAGTACCGTTGGACCAGCGAGTGGATGCGTCCGGGCATGAGTTCCATCCCCTCCAGATATGTCCTGCGCGGCGGAAGGTTGTCGGTGTAGTCGCGAGCGGACGAGGGGGCGCCGCTGGCGAGCAGTTTATCCCTCCACTGCCCGGCGGTCATGGAATCGTAGCCTTCGCGGATGCAGAAGACGCCCAGGGCCCGAAGTAGGACGAGACCGAAAGCCCATACGTCCGACTCGGGCAGACATATTCCCAGCGCAATAGTCTCAGGGGCCAGATAGGCTTGCGAGCCGTCGAATGTGGTTGCTTCATCCTTCGATACGGCAGCTCCAAGCCCCGAGATGAGGAACTTCACATCGCGCAATCCATCAAAGGAGTAGACGATGTTTTTGGGCGTGATGTCACGATGAACCATTCCCTTCAGGTGGATGAAATCCAGCCCCGACAGGACGTCGGAAACAAGGTACGGAATCCATGGCTCGTAGCGACCGTCCTGGGGGATCTTGCTGGAACGCTGATGAGCGGGCAGGATGTCATCGAGAGTGCCGTGCCAAGTCTGTGTGAAGATCTGCACAGGCCGGCCTTGGGACCATCCTTGGTGGTGCTCTAGATGAATGATGTTGGGCTGGAGTCGTCCATGTGGTCAGCGAAGTGTAAAGCTGACACGTTTTTCTTTTCGCAGCATAGAGTGACCCACCTGTTGAAGCCGCGCGAGATTCTCGACTTCTCGCTTGACTTTAACCTTCCACAACTTTCCAGTAAGTGTGTTTTCTGGGACTTTGTATTCCTTGGCGGCCCAAACCTTGCCAGTAGCAAGATCTGTAGCCTCGCTCACAGTCCCAAAGGTCTCGGACTCCAGCAGCTTGTAGATGTGGACCTCCCTCAGAGGCTTCCCGTCGAGTTCAGGCGGAACGTTCGGCACGACACTCGACTGGTCCTCGAATGCCCAGGTTGGCAGGTTGGGTTTTGCTGGCTCTGTCAGCTCGAATCCGTCATTTGGACATGTTTTTTTCAAGAGAGTCCAGAGCAGCCATTTGACCTGCTCATGGGTCAGGCCCTTGGGTTGCCAGACGAATCTGAAAGCGATGTCGTCTCCGAGAGAGATCTGGATTTTATAGTCCATCTGAAAGGGTATGACTCGCTGGCGGGGATCGCCCTGAAGATTGTACTTGGGCTGGAGGACATTCTTGTCATCCCAGACGCTGATTTTTGTGTGGTGGCCCGTAGTCCAGTCCTCGAGCAGAAGAGAGTAATCTGGCGTGACAAAGAAGGAGCACTGGTACCTTGCCAAAGAAAACAATTGAAGTTAGTCAAACTCTTTATGCTGTGCCAATGGCTTGAGGAAGCGGTAGTGAGATGGGTGGTGCAATGTAATTGAAGGCCCCCTTGTGCTGGAGCATGACGTCGTTCCGCTCGGGCTCTCGGCCAATCGTGAGCACCTTGCCTTCCATTCTGGACTGGGTCTCTGTGGTGAATATGATGGCCAGTTTTTCCTGGTCTTCAGGCATTTCGATAGTGTGCTTCGGGGCCATGATTCGAGTTTGGTAAACGATTCGACGCGCATTTTCCGTGATTGGAACCAGGAGGAACAGCGGGGTGCCCGCCATGTTGACTGTAGCGGCGTTGATTCTGGGAGTTGAGGAAGTAGGATGAATCTGAGGAGAAGCGGAGGGACTGGGATAGCAGTGGATAGAATGAGAGAGGATAAAAAACTGGAAGACGCAAAAGGGCGAAGGCGAGCGGGTGACGTTGAGCAGGTGGCAGACAGAACGCGTAAAGCAGTTGACAGTAATCTGAAGCCGATAGGGACGGTGCCGATGCTAGAAACAGAAGTTGCTGAACAAGATGCAAGGGATGTGAGATGATGACGAGTACCGAGCCTAGGAACAAAGCGGCCATGGAGCGAGGACAGACATCTATTTATCCACTCAAATGAACTCAGATTGGCCGCTCCTTTCAGACATCTCCATCTACGGTAGTTGCTGCTAATCAGAGACCTCCGGCTCGCTCCAATTTCGCCTGGTCCAACACTCGGCCGCCGTCGGCCTGACTGAATCGCGATATCCATTCTTGGGCGCGCTTCGGTCTCCCGGCAAAGATGGGCATGTCCCCATTTTCGTCTGCCTGGTTTAGGAGTATGGCCGGGCCCGGCCTTCTCAACTCTGCGTCCGTCTTCAGGTTCCAATTTTCCCATGCTCGGCCATGTTCGCCATGGCGTATGCGTCTACCCGGCTCTGCAGGTACCCATGTCCATACATAGCCGCAGAGTTGGCTACCCACCGATCTTGCTGGCCCCAGAAGCGGCCCTCAACTTGCACAGCCATGGAGGGCATACTGCGACAGTCACATGTGCACCGGCGGCCTCGCACTCATTTGTGCCTGGAGCGCATGCGCCTTTGGCCGACCTGGTCTCCAGACCCAGAGTCCAGGTCGCGACCCAAAAAAGGGGCCGCGGACGGTAATTATCAGACAATTGGTGCCATTGCGGCGGCAAGGAAACAAGTACCATGCAGGACTCTGTCGCAAGTGCAGACCACATTCGAGCGCAGTCACCAAGTGACGGCCGCCTCGTTTCAGCGGTCGTCTGTTGGGCGACCCCGTCAGGAGCCAAGGTGCATTTTCTAGCCGCGCGCGCTGCCGCAAAAGTGGGGCGAGGCACTTGCAGCATCCCCCTTTCCCCATGAGGCAGGCACAGCGGGTGCACGTCGATCGCCCATTAAAGGCATGACAAGCCACACTTCATGTTTTGCGATTTCGTTCCCTCCAACATTCTTTCCGCCGGCCTCGTTTGTACTCGTCACAGACTCGGCCTCTTTGTCTTTGCGAAGGGTTTTTCGTCTTCAAGTCCATTTGTTTTGCATTCTATATTATACCCAGCTGTTACTATTTTGTTGGAATTTCTTCCCCTTGCCTCTTTTTTTATTCCACGTCCCCTCCCTTTCAAGCGCCTGAAGTTTTACAGCTGCCTACCTATCAATATAGGGTTCCATTGGGAGTGGGCGAAACTCCAGTCTTTTCCTCTAAGCCGACATGAGCGACAACATGGCCATCAAAGCTCCTGGACTCGGGCAAGCATCCATGGAGAGATCTGCTGAGCTGCCTCTGGCCCGAGCTGGGGACGCCCGCGGACACGGTCGTCACGAATGGACCATGTCGGGCTCGCCGGAATCCATGCATATAAACGCGAGCAAAGCTGGACCAACGGTATGTTTCTCCTAATCTCCTAGTGGCTTTCAACCAGAGTCAAAGAGCTGACATGTCTATGCTTTGGGCTATGTGAATAGGTGGCCGAAATTAGTGCTGCCTGGGAATCGAGGACCTGGAGCACCATTTCTGGGGGCATGCAGTCAACAACCTCAGGTCGAACTTCGCTCAGCCAACCAGGAATTTCTGGCCTACATGCCTCGCCGCTGTCTTCTGTAAAACAGCGACAGCATCGGCGGGCCGAGAGGTCAAGAATGAGATCCAATATTGACATCGATCACACGGGTCACTTATCGGACTCCATTCTTTCAGTGTCTCCCCCTTGCATCCCATCTCGACTCACAGAAGAGGAAAAGAGAAGAGAGGTATGTTTTGCCAAAATAAAACCTTCCATGATGAATGTCGGCAACATAGTATGTTTCTGCAGCCAAGAAACTGACAAATCACTCGATTTCCAGCAGGTCAACGAAATACTGGATGGTCTATATCAAGACGATCCTCAGGGTCTTGCAGAGATCAGGGCGAGCATAGAAAAAGAAGGCGCAGGACGCGAGGCCTGCGGGACATCGCTTTCGGACAGCTCAATGCCGGAAACGTCACGGCGGCGGCGCCACCGCAAGTTACGCCAAGAGTGCCGGCTCGAGCCAGAGGAGCGCCTACGGAGCCCAATAGAGGTCATTCGTGAAGAGCAAAGCAGGAGATTGCCATCCTCCAAGCAAAATGACAACCGCCAGGCTCCCAGGGGACCGTCTCCGCTTCCGACTACCAATTTTCAGAACGCAACACAGCCAAAGTACTGGCTGGAACCAGAAGCCCGGTCAAAAAGCCCTCTTGGAGACCATAATGGTGAAAGAAGCACGCAATCGCAACCTCTGGGGCATGGCGACAGCTTCCAGTTTGCCAAGAGACCGTTGCATCCGATAAATACGCAGCAACACAACTCGCGAGAGCGAGGAGCAGATGCGCAATGTCCAGCTCGGGAGCTGGATGAGTTCAAGAATGAAGAGGCGTCACCCTTCGACATCACTATGAACCGTACAATGGCCGATGAACTCGCCTCGCCGAAGGAAGATGCCGGCCCTGATGATCGGGTGATCTACGGCAGCTGTGATCTGGGCGCGTTCTCTGATAACCATGGAGAGGGAGCTTCACGAGTGCAGCCCATTCATGGCCGCGAGAAAGCCGAGGACTCGAATCCACGCCCATCGGCTGCGGAAGCGACTGCAACGCCCGGTATCCCAGAAGACGCTCTGCCTCGCCACAGTGTCGTCACCAGGGCGGCCGAGCTGGGCGCTTATCTTGCTTCTTCCAGCTACGTTGTCTCCCTTGGCGGCCCGCCACTGCCCGACCTCAAGTATGGTATCATCATTGTCCCAGCGGGCGACGAGTCGCTTCTTTTTGTGGGACACGGTGATCAGGCAGCCCAGCCTGACGAATGGCGGGCCGCGGTTCGCGAGAAGAGCCGGATTGTGGGAAAGAAGGCGCTCGAGGACGATATGCGAAAAGGGGGAGTCATCGAGGTCGAGCCAGGGCGCTGGGTTATGCCAGATACGCCGCTGCATCATGGTTCTGATACAGACGATATGGACGATGATGACCGGGAGTTCTATCGCCGTAGATGGCTGGAGCGTACAGGGCAGCAGGACCTCGACTCGCCACCCACGCCCAAGAAGGACTTGCCGCGTCGCCGTGACGATCGGGATTGCTGCGACAAGTATACCGCGAAGGCAGCGATCCAGCCGAGCATCGTAAGGGATGTGCCATACCAGCATGGCCATCCGAACAGCCCCAAAGCCGACTCAGCCAAATTCGTCAGACCGGAAGATGGAGACATCGTACGCCTTGATCTGCCTCGAGACCAGTACCGCGGAGCGCTCGACAAGCGTGACCAGCTGATAATCTCCATGCTCCCCCAGTCCAGAGCCGCAAGGGATGACTCTGTCAAAATGGGCGGCAGCCCGACACAAGAATACTCCCTCATGCACAAAGATCGGCCTCACAATCGTCATCATCACGAAATGTCGAGTCGGTCTGATCAGTCAACCCCCAACCAGGTCACCAGCTCCAAGATGAAGAGGGAGAGCTCAGCCTCACACGACAAGCTGGGCTACTGTTATACAGTAAGCTCGACCAAAGACAGCATTGCAACTCGGGACACCTATCCCATGCCCATGCACCTCGAACGAAGAGACCGAGCGCACAGCCGGGCTGTGAAAAAGGAGACAAACGACAAGCGGATGTCCAGCAGACCCGTGCGAACGATACTGCCGAGGGACAGCCTATCTCTGTATCCTGTCTCGGTCAGTCTCCAAGCAGGTCCCGTCAACAGCAGCAGTCCAATACTAGAGCGCTTCCCCATGAGCACTGAACGTTTGCAAGACGGCATGGATGTTTCTCTCCCATACCGCACGATTTTGGACTACGCCCGCAGCGAGAGATCTGAAGATCGGCAATCAGTCGTTTCGCGTGGGATCAAGACACCGAGTGCCTCCGAACTTTCAATCGTCCTGCTCGAACCAGACACCACCCCGTCCAGCCCACGCCGGGCTGCCAGCATAGGCGGCGGAGGAGCAGCCAGAACCTCCGCGCGGTCGAGCGCAAAGGCGCCACAACAGACCCTCCATGCCAGAGATCCCGCACCTCTGAGCCCAGGGGCCTGCCAGGCGCTGGAACTCCTCCTTGGAGGCGGCCAGGAGGCCGAAAGTAGGCCAAGGCGCGGCAGGCGTTCGGTGCTGGCGGCATTTCTTCACCCTGACAGCATCCGCCGGCGCTCCGTGGCGGGCCTGGGGAGCAAGTTCCGGTCGCCGGGTGCGGCAGCCGCCCCCGTGGCAGACACCATACTGAAGCGCGATGTTCTTCTCGAGCTCTCCTCGGCGCTCTTGCACCTGGCACAGGGAGAGATGTCTACGAACCCGGGTATCGAACCCCAGGTATGGAAGGACGCGCTTGAGAAGCTCGATAGCCGGCGGGCACCTTTGGTGGGCGCATAGGGACCCCTTTTCATGACCTCCCAGGCGTTTACGGCCAGTTTGAACCATGATTGAATGCCTTGTATGTTTTTTTGCTATTCGATATTTCTGTACATGATCCCTTCGATCTTTTCTTAGCTAGCTTAAGCTGAATGAATCATCTCCCCGTACCCCTATCAAGGAATCACCACTACATAGGTTAGGAACACTGCAACATCTGCTCACAAACAGGAAGGCCGTTGATCCGAGAAGCTGGAAGACAGAATATCAATCAGAAGGCTTGAAACAAGACGCGTTTCCTGCGGGAACGCGGTCAAGGCCAAGATCCAAGACGCGTCAAACCTAGACACCCCATCATAGGAGAAGCAGCGGAGTGAAACAAGTGAAATAAAGTAGCCATGAAAACGGAGCATGACATTATGCCCGTCTGCAAAAGTCAGCCCGAAAAATATGGTAAAGCTTGCGAGGGCATAACACACGAAGCTCGCGTTCCGCGCCGGCGGGCCAGTGTAGAGCTTAATAATAGGTTTGCGTTTTCTTATCTGACACACCCAGATACTATGGCACCTCTTGCGGGATACCATCCTTCCAGCGTGAAGTTATATGAAGAAGCGGGAAGCCGGAGAAAATTTGAGGGAGGGTGGATGCATGGGAACTTCAGATTGCACCCCCGAAAACCAAGACGCCGCCGGAGCTCGGCAGACTTTGCCCGCCGCCCGGGCCATAGTTTCTGAAATATCGCAAGACAGAGAAGCATCGCTATAGCATAGGAGGTGCTAAGAGCACGGAAATGGGTGTCAAGGCATCGTAAGTGAGCTGCCAAAACCCTGCGAACGGAGTGCTAGGTGGAGAGGAGGCACGGTGGACCCCCCAAAAAAAAAGCCGAAAGGGGGCAGGACACGGGAAACGTGCATTTGCTCTTGTTGCCCCTGCGGGAATGATCACGCCGTACTATAACTTCTCTTCTCTGCTATTGCTTCTGTCTCCATGCTATAGCCAGCTTCTCCAGCGGCACGGCTGGCTGCTGCTTGGTGTCTGGCCCCGGAGTGCGAATATCAGAAGGGCCAGCCACGGGATGGCTATCACAGCGACGGTCACAGCGGACTGTGAGTCTCCGCCGGCAGCAGAAGCGGCCCAGTGCTTTCCACATCACGCGACAGACAGTCACCTGCCAGGAAGCAGAGCGAGAAACCCAGGCCTCGACCCCAATGGGGGACCACGGGCCGTGTCGACAGCTTACTCACGTGTCAGACGGCTCCCATTCCGCCTTGCTAGCAGCGGCTGGGGGATGTGAACATGAAGACATGGACGCCTCTCGCACGGCCCGATCGGACCCCAATGTGTCTCTACACATCGTGTTCGGGCGGGAATGATTGGCCGCCAGTAAAATGACATATCGGTTTCCGTGCCCAGGCCGGGGTCCAACAACACACCTCCAGCCATTCCAAATGGCCGCCACGATGCAGGAACAGGCCCTGGTAGGTGATGGCGGGATGAGAAGGGGAGATGGCCAGCTCTTTGTACGATGACGACCGTCTTTCAATAAGCTGGCAAACACCGCCCATCCGTCCGGGTTCGCAACTCGTCTCTTGAGGTGACGGGCGAGCCGCGCCTACAGCCCGCCACTCTATCCAGAGTGCGCCCCCCGCGTGGGGAGCTAGCTCTAGGTAGTGGGCTAGATTGAGAAAACGGGGAAAGCCCATGCAGAGGAAGTTCCAGCACGACGGCTGCGTGGTCGGCTCATAGATCCGCGACGGAGCGATGCACACCCAGCCGCATCATTCTAGCGCGACCAAATGCAAGCAGGAGGCCCGGGTCCAGGCTCGAGGGAGAGCACGAGAGGGGCCGCACAAAGAATGAGACACCGGCGCTCTTGTACAGGGTACAAGGCCGGCTGGCCGACGATGTCTCTGGGAGGGGCTGCTACGGCCACGCCTTGAATGGAGGGCGGCGGGCGCGATTGCGGGGAGGGCGAATGGGAGCCCGTCCTGCTTATTGACTGCGCTGCTGGGGGAGGTGGATCGCACCATTTGAGGGCCGCGTCCTCCTCGTCATATGCAGCCCTCCCCCTGTATCTCTCCTCGTCCCCTGCCATGGTCTTTTTTGCCTTTTTACCCGCCGGCTTTCCTTGATCCCAGGTCGATCCGGGCCCCGGGGTAAACAGCGGCTTTGATGCCGGGGCGTGGCCATCGGGAAGCACGTCTTTTTGTTTCCTCTTGGTCTGCGCCTTTGCCCTCTTCCCAGACGCCCTCAGCGACGTCTAGCGATGGAAATAGGAGCTCTCAATTATGAAAGCCACGGGAGACGTCCCGCTGGCAGCGCCCAGAGAGCTAAATGGGGAGCACTCAGTTTCTTTTGCCTTGTATCCTGCCGCCTGTATCCGAGCTATAGTAAGCAGCCGAGCCCCCAGAATAGCCTCGGGACGGATGCCGGATAACGTGGCAAAAAGCAACGAAACACGAGCGAGCAAGACAGGCACACACACACACACACACACAGCCAGAACACACGCGCATGCACGCGCACATCGGATAGGCGCGATGCCTCTGATCCCGGCCCAGGCGCCTGGTAGAGAATTTTTTGGGAGTAGACACAGAACTAAAAGAGGGAGACTGGGCCAAGCAGGACGAGGCAGGGGTAAAGGAGGCGGAGAGGCAAACGCAGCCATCCGGACATCTTCTTTCGGGCGAGGGCATCTGCTCAAAGAAGCCGGTGCGTGTCTTGGCGTAGCGTCTCGTCTTTTGCCTCGCGTACTCGCCTCTCGAGAGGGAGAGAGACACGTGTGTGCGCAATGCACGTCTCAGATCCATGGGTCGGCTTTCTTGTCCTTCCTCCTGCTCTCGCTCTGTCCAACCACACCTTGGCGGGCTCCAATGCCTCCTGGCGATACGCGAGCCAGAACAAGAGGGGAGAGATGGGAGAGGGGCAGGGGCGGCGGCGGCGGATCGCCCTGCCCTTGTCCATCCAGCCGAGCATCTTTGTGGCACGCCACCCAAGACATGATGCCAGAGACACTACGGGTGGGCCTACTGGCCATTCTTTTTCTGTATGCTGGGGATGTCCTGGATGGTGGCATAAGCGCTAGCAGGCCCTCTGCTCTGTGGCAACTGGTGGGCAGGCAGCCTGGATCCCAGCAGAGATGAGCAGTTGCGCAGGAAAGGAGAAGCGACTGGACCCTGAATAGACAAACGTTAATCTGGGCAAGAGAGCGTCCTTGCAAGATATCTCGGGGTAAAATCTACAACGTGCCACCCCTCTTCACGTCCTCCCTTTTACAAACCCTTTGCAATTTACGAGCCATGCAGCCTCCGCAACCACCACAAAGGTCGGCTCCAGACATGCAACACCAACCTTGGATGCTGTGTTCGGGCTCTCTTTGGCGGTCGACGCCGGGATCCTGACCGGGGGAAGGATCCGGAAGGATTGCAAGCGTGTGGTCGGCAAACCAAGCCAGCAGGTCCAGCGAGAACCACTACCCCTTTGCCGAAGGCTGGCACTTCCCTCCATTTTCTCTCGTCAGGGCAAAGCCCGACGACAGCCGTCGTCCGCTGATATGCATATGGATGGTGCAGGCTGGGGCCAAACGGCTTCCGCAATGGGCAGCACACCCTCCGGAGAGACGCATTGTGGTGGGGTTGGCGAGAAATGTGATTGTTCCCTCCAAGATAGCCCGCGGAACCTACCTCACCTCGGCAGGGGGAAAGAAGGGGCCCAGACCTCAGCAGGTCCGACGCACAGTATGCAGCCACTGATCACCTGCCGGATTTGCAATGGGGCTCCTCACCCTCTCCCTCTTCCTCTTCTCGCCGGTTGGCCGACAGCGGCGCCATAGTATCGGGCACTCTACAGACCTGCAGGAGTGGAACGGGCCACTAGTCCGTCAGCCATCCGCGTGCCCTCCAGCCTGCCATCATTTGAATAAATGACGGACGCCACAAGGTCAACGGTTGAGGGGAACGATGGCGTGGAACGGCGGGACAGGGTGCGGCCATCGTCGGGCCTGGTCTTCGGCTTGGGCTTCTCGGCTTCTCCCCCGCACTCCATCCAGCTCAGTCATGGCCCGGCTGGATGGAAGCGGACCAGCTCCGAGAAGCGCTCCCCGCGATATATTGCGAGAGTGCCCGAGTGGTATTGCATGGTGGAGGTGTTGAGCCTTTCTTTCCTGCTGGCGGCACTGTGGGTGCAAGAGGAACTACGTAGCTCTCTCTTTCTATGGCGCCTACCTGCTGCCATCTCTGGTCACCGGCGCCACGTAAGCGAGATCCTAGACTCCACCTGGCTGTCAACAGTCTATCGCAGCCGGGCATGGT
This sequence comes from Nakataea oryzae, assembly GCA_003049435.1. Classification (NCBI taxonomy): domain Eukaryota; kingdom Fungi; phylum Ascomycota; class Sordariomycetes; order Magnaporthales; family Magnaporthaceae; genus Nakataea; species Nakataea oryzae. Next base: position 4,773 of record PYSQ01000212.1, on the reverse strand, counting down.
AAACAATACCGGGTCTTGCTAGTACTGAGGCGAGTGCTCGCCGATGTCAAGAGTCTCACAGGCGTCTCTTGTGAGACTGGATCAACGTGTGCCAGAAGCCAAGGTCGTCCCTCGCATTCCCTCGTGATCGATCTCGGTCTTGACGTGATCAGCATTGCGATACTCCAGCGTGTTTTTGGTCCTTCCGACCTGGCGACTGTTCAGGCCGCCACCGCCAGTGAGCGCCTACTCCCACCATATGCCAGCGCCACCGGAACGTTGCTCGACTTTGCCGAGCTGGCCAATGAAGCTCGTCCTCTCCAGGTAGCTGTGGCCTCCTTTCCTGTTTGATAGGCCCAGAAAAGGTGAGCAATTGCTCTGCAGAACAAGCTCTCTGTACTTCCCAGTCCTTGGCCAGACCGAGGAGCGTTTCTGAACACTAAGCCGTGACAGCAGGCGGCGGATCTTGGCGGATGGGCGTGTGTCTATATCAGTGTATCTGCATCATTGGGGCTCGATACCTGGCACTTATCAGCACAGCAGTATGCATATTTAGACGCGGCTCGATATTAAACAAAAAGAAAGGAGGACAGACGCCCGACGAGAGGCTATTCCATCCCCCTCCCCTGAGATCACGAGCGGGGAGGCGGGATAGGTTGTCGGAGGATACGGGTGGCGAGAGAACAGCCGAGTCCAAGGCCGCGCCGTGCTGTTTCGTTCCCCGCCACGCTTTTGTACTCCCTCCCTTTTTTTTCTTTACTTTTTTTTAAACGCTCGCGCTCGCGTGCGGGCGGGAAAAGCAAGAGATGGCGCGCAGGCTCCATGCTTGCCTTAATATAATATAGCCTCGGCACGCTGCCAGAGCGAGCTGCAAGCTTTTTTCTTTCTTTGCCCAGTCGCAGTTTAACCGGCGTCTGCGGCAAGGGAGGGGAGGCGCCCAGCCTTTGCCTTCTTTTTTTCCTCACGCCCCCCGGGAAAAAAACAAAGATGGCCTTGCAAAAGTGATGACGGAACCTTGTGTTCTTTTCCCGTGACGGAGTGAGGTATGCTGCGTGCGTGTCTGCGTTTCATGCGTGGCTGGCGGCCTCCCCTTTCATTTTGTTTTTTTGACGTTTATCGGCATTGCCATGATTTGCTTTCCTTTGACGATGGCCAGTCGTTGGTTTTCTTTTTCTTCTAGCTTCTGGCTTCTAGTTTGTCTATCTGCCCGCCTCCACCTGCCGTCCCGCGCCGTTGTGCGTCACAAGGTTACATGTACCTGCGTGGTATTCCGAGGCCATTCCTGCGCGCCTGGTTAGGTGAAGGCTGTACCGGCGTGAATACCACCATCGCCAACCACGACCAAGCCACACGCGGCACGGCAGCGCTGGTGTGTGTGTTGTTGGGATTTCTGCAGCAATGTCCGATCCCGCCAATGACATCTGCCAGTCACACGGCTCATGCACCCAGCCACGCTTCGCCTCTGCAGGCAACAAGAATCCGCCGGAGCAAATCTTTGCGAGTCGGGAGGCCTTGCTCCTCCTTTTTTGGGCTGGTCAAAAACAATCGATGTTGTCCTTTTTTCCGCATGTCTGATGTCTCGTGGGCAGGAGATAAAGCAATCCACGGGCCGCCGAGATCCATTAGCCTTCGTTGACTCATGATGTTTCCTGACAGCGGCATAGACACGCGGATATGGAAGATGCGAGTGCACCAAGTGCAAGAGGGGCCATCCGGACATTCTACGCTCCCCCCAGCCTGCTCGTCCGTGTGCCATTTCCTGCCGAGATATTTCCCCCCAAGGGCTGTGACGGGTATGCGCATCCAGCAGATAAGACACGGGACTGGACCATTCCATCGTTCCACCTTGATTTGAGATCACCTGTCGACACTGAAGCCAAGCCCAAGAAGTGGCGGCGGCGGCGGCGGCACGCGCTGGGAGGTGCGGGGCAGCGCGCCCAGGCCCCAGGGATGCCAAAGGCCGAGAAGCAAAGACCAAAGGCCGTTGAGGCAAATTAGAGCGACGAGCCGCCCGGCCAAGACCTAGCCTAGTCCACGATTCATGGAGGTGGCGCGGCGAGCGGACGGGATGTGGCTAGCAGGAACTAGCTGCTTCCTCGTCGTCCAGTCCGCGCCATGTTTCCCGCTTGCAAGGACGCGCCGGCGTTGCTAGTGGGGATTCCTAGCGGGGCGGGCCAGACTACGACAGAACAGCTAGCGCTTGTCGAGACCGCTTCTCCCGTATGCAGCCGTTGTGAGCATGGCGATCGATGCAGGTGAAGACTAGTGTCGTCTGGAGAAGCACGGAATAGGGTTGGCCAGACCGTGCGGCTCGGAAACAGTAAAAGGTTGAGAGAGAGAGAAAAAGAAAATAAGAGAGCAAACTGTCTGGACCTCCCGGCTTGCTCTTTGCGGCAGCACCCGAGGTCAGACCGTGAGTCCAATCTGGGCAGAGGGACATGGCTCCGGCCGGGTATCTAGACTCTGAAACAAGGCGTCAAGTCAGTCTAGTTCGGTCAGTCAGGCGGCCCATGGTGATGGCCGGAGGCTCGGAAGAAGGCGAAAAAGCAAGAAAAAAAAATAAAGATCGAAAAAGTCATCACTATTACTGCAAACCCTTCTGCTGAAGGGGCCTAACTGGGATGTTCCAGGGACACCATGTGCCTACGCCGGCGGCGGGAGGGGTTTTTCTCTGGGCAAAAGAACCTGAGGCTCCGGCGTTCCCTGTCCTTGAGAACCCATCTGATGTTTTAGGATGCATCGAGTTCTGCCTCTGCAGCGGCCCGCGTGGTCTGTCTGCCGGCCCTGGCCTTACCTGCCCAGCCTCGTTCTCATCGTTCCCTCTGAGCGGTCTCGTGAGTTGAAAGAAAACGGCACAGCCGGCGTGAAGGGATGAGCGCTCTGGGCACGAGCGGCATCAAACCACGTGAGACAGTCCAGCATACACTCTGACGTGCAGCGATTCCCGCCTCCCACGCCAAGACCAGTCGAGGTCAAGCCAAACCAGCGAGGAACTGCTCGCGTCCTGGCTGATGCCTCTATTTGGAAATGCGGACCTACACCTAACATACATGCTCCTCCATGCTGTCGCGCAATTCCAAAATCTCGCCCAAAAAAAAAAAGAAAAAAGAAAAAGAAAAAAACAAGCATGCACCGCATCTTGATAGCGACTCTGCAACCCCGTCAACCCCAGCAGCATCTGTAAAGAGAAGGCTTTGACGAGATCAAAAAGTGACAGGCCGCACGCAGCGACAGGGGGGCTCGCAAATCGGCGTCCAATAAGCCGCGCAGCCGCGAAGCCGCTCGGGTGTGGGCCGACCAGGCCTAGCCTAGCGGCGCAGGGAGAGAGAGCTGTGAGGGGTTGACTCGCGGCTGTCAGGCGAGCCGATGCGAGGGCGCCATTGGGACTGGGCCCCGGGCAGTCAACTCGGTCGCCTTCTTCAGAGGGGGGAACACGCTCCTGGTCGGGGCGGTGGCGCAGCTGCTCCAGCGCACCTGGTCCTGCAGACTCGGATGCGTTTTCGAGACAACTTGGCAACCGATGCCCGGCGAACGGGCTTTCCTTTTTTTCATAAGGCTGGTGGGGTGCTTTTTTTTTCTTCTCTTTGCGACAGCAGACAGGCGATAGAAAACGGCTCCGTCTCCAACCGAGTGCTTTGATGTGCTGCGTGGCGGTGGCGGAGCCCGTTGTTGACTCTTCTGCAGCAAGAAACCCACGCCCAAACGTTCAGTGGGCGGCGGGCGTGCACACGCAAACGCAAAACGCACGGCCTCGCTTGTCGTCTCCTCCCCGTCCCACTGCCCTGGCTGGGGCCCGCGGGAGGGAAGGTTGCGCTTGGGCTAAGCGAGGCGAAGATCGTCAATCGTCAAAAAGAGGAAAATAAATAAAAATGGCGCCGTAGCGTGGCCGTCGTCCCGATGCGGCCAAGTGCTCATTGCGAGCCGCCGTCCCGTCTCCCCTCCGACAAGCCCCGTCTCAGGTGTCCTGAGCGGCTCTCTCGACGTGCGTTGCTGGTGGATGGCTGGGGCCCCAGCAGAGGCAGCGTCGGGATACTTGGCTGGGCTGAGGGGATGGAACCTCCCTGCTCGTCTACTTAGGGAGGGGGCTTCCGTTCTGCGGGATGGACGGCCAGAGGATTTGTGAGCTATCTTATCGCATGGTCCCTTGCAAAACGGCCAGCGGCCCTGATCTGCGTTGGGGGAGGGAGAGGTCGTGGTGGTTCCGCGGCGGGTCTGAGGGAGAAGTTCGGCTGAACGGCCAGCATCAGCTCCCTTTTTTGCTGCTCTGCTAGCGCTGCAGCTAGAACCCCTGGGCCTGCAACTAGCGACGACGACGACGACAGTGCAAGAGGACGACCGACACCCGCATGGCTTGGCCACCGTCTTGCCACCCCGACAAGCAGATTTCCAAACAAGCAACAGGCATTGATTTCAATCTGCAGACTCGACGACAGACGTCGCGGCTTATTGATTCTGGAAAGAAAAAGAGAAGGAAAAAAGGGCCCAGACAGGAAGGTGTTCAGGTGCCCGACTCGCCAATATCGATCCACCCGCGGCGCCGACAGCCCAGCACAGATCTCGCCTCGGGCGCAAAGAGACATGCTCAAGATCCCGAGCCCGCAGCTCCATTGAGAATTGGCGGCCCACCCCATCACGCATCCGTCGCGGGGCGGATGCCGCAATCAAACCTTGAGCCAGCGAAAAAAAAAGGGCCACTCCATGGCAAAAAACGGAGCCCGCCGAAATGGAGGGGGGTATCGACAGGGCCCCTTCCAAACGAGAAACCAAGGCCCAATAATGAGGAGACCCCCCTCC